>MU224517.1:515152-528645 GCA_018584345.1 Thuja plicata
GGAACCCTCCAGTGCACTCAGGCCACCTGAACGAGTCCTAGCCTTCTATTATGGATTCTATCATAAGACAAGTACTAAAATCACATGAGTAACATCTTATAATGCCAACAAAACTATGTATAAACATACATAAAGTACAACATATAACTTTCCACATGCATTAAAGTACAACATATAACTTGTTCATAAATCTAGGGAACCCTCATGTGCCTAAAATTTGGCTAAGTGTGATTTTTTTTTTAAATCCCCAAAATCTAAAATCTGCATCTTAACTCGTATGAAGATGAAACCTATCTCAAACATCCTGAAAGGTATTTGTACAAATATAACTTAAAGTATAAGTATGGTATCAGACTTATACTTATAGATGTTATATTTGTATAAACTCTCTCTCTCTCTCTCTCTCTCTCTCTCTCTCTCTCTCTCTCTCTCTCTCTATTTTGTGTCTAATATAGGGCATGCACCCTTTTAATGACATTGAAGTTTACCAAGCCTACGACTTGGATTTTCCTTGGAGTTCCAACCCAAAGGCTTGGAGGATTCAAATAGGTCTGAGACATGTTTTCCAACAAACCTACAAAAAAATAACATTTTTTCTTGTGTGCTCCCCATCAGGTTTGCACGTGGTTCAATAACGATAAAATCAAACAACATGATATTGTAGATCTCTCTGATAGCTATCTAACCATGTAATTAATTTTGAATTCTCATTATTTTAAGCATTTCATCTCTAATTTCTTTTCTAAGTATGTCTGATTTTTGTCAAAAACCAACGTGTATTCATTTGGGCTTAGATTTTGGTCCGTTCATCGAATTTTGAAAAAAATTACATTTTCAGAAACTAGACTCCATTATACACACTTTAAAAAAAAAGAATTTTTGATTTTTAATTAGTTTTCAATGATTTCTAGGGGGAGCACACAAAACTTTCACGTTTTTAGGATGTGTCCACTTTGGAAAATGGCAAAAAATCACACTTTCATAAAAAAATTAGTAGAAAAATCCAGGATAAACTAGGTGGTGTTAGCTAATTTCTCACTGGAGTGATTAATTTTTTTAAAAAAAAAGTTAACATTTTAGGGGGAGCACACCAGCCACTATGTTATGTTTTTTTCACATAAAACAAGACCAATTTTTGTGCTCCCCCTTTTTGAGGGCCTTAATCTCCACCATTTCTAAAATAAATTAGTAGTTTAGAAACTAGATTCGGAGTAGAACAACTCTTGTTTTTGTCATATTTTAAAATTTTGAGTGTAACTATCCTCAATTTCTTGTTGAAGTTTAGAGTTTGCTGATTTCAGAAAAAAAGTGGCATCTTATACCCCCTTTTTGCCCCTCATCTTTGTGCACTTACCCCACATTGACACATATATTTTTAACGTGGAAACCCTACTAAGGGAAAAACCACCTGGGATTGGTAACCCATAATATTTCACTCTTCTGAAGTGAGCTTGGTTAATATCCAACCCTGTTTAAGGTTACAATGCATACTATTAAATGTGACCTGGTTAGAGGATTTAAAGCTAACAATTCTCCCTTAACCAATCATTCACTATGGGGTCAACAAGAAAACACTCAACATTCATTAGAATGTCATAATAAAGACTTTCATGTCCTACTCAGTAAAGAGATTTATTTGTAACAATGGTTAAAGTGATATAGTAATGATCCGATTCAAATATAATTCTATTTGCAGATTTTCAGATCTATGCTAAGTACATAATACCTCTGATCAATTTGTTCACTTCACTTCATCTGATTCTTCATATTCTGTTCTGCTTAGTAATGCTCTTTCCTCTGTCGCTCGGTAATGTCTGTAGAAAATGCTTGACTCTGTCTTTAACAAGTTTGATCAGTCATGCATAAACTTTGCATGTGTGTGCATCATAGCATCATGTCGTCACCTGATTCAAAATGAATCTCTTGTCTCTTATCTAGACATCATAACTCATTTAATTTCTATCCTTTAGATTTTGTTGCTTAATCGCCATTGTTGGTTTTGCCGCTTAAACCTTCCTCGGAAGTTGTGTTAAAAACATGTTTTAATCTTCGTCTTCCGATCTTCCTTGAATTTTTATAACCATTTGATCATCATAAAAAATATTATCATTTACCTTGAAATCATCAATTTCCAGCTCATCATTCTAGTCGACCTCAATTTAATCTAACTGCTCGGTTAATACCGTGTTGTGTTGGTGATCCCTAGCTCGGTTATCACTGTGCTTAGTATACACTGTATTTTACTCAATGTTCACTGTCTCTCAATGTATACATAAATTTTCATTTACCGACCACATAAACTTTGTTTGTTCTTGATCTTCAATCAATAATAGATGTTTGTTACCATAACGATACTCAAATAAGTTGACATAAATGACAATACATTAACTGATAATGTTTATCATCACATCTGTAACTCGGTTTACTATCAACAAAATGACTTCAAACATGCAATCAGTTGTAGTTCATCAAACTCCTCATGTTATCAACACATTTGGCCCAATCTACATCAATATAAGTTGTCAAAATGAAATTTGAATCCTTGGGGTACCATAATACAAACTCTTATGTTACTTTCAAGTATCTTAAGATCCTTTTTATAGAAGCAACATGTGATTCTATTGGTTCTCATTGAAATCTACCCACTAAAAAAACAACAAATATAATATCCGATCTAGTAGTAGTCAAATATAAAAATCCTCCAATCATTGACCTATACGTACTTGCATCATCTTTAGGTGAATCATCATCTTTTGTCAGCTTGCATCCAGTAACAATAGGTGTACAAACCGGTTTAGAGTCCTCCAATCCAAATTTCTTCAATAATTCTCTAGTATACTTGGACTGAGAAATGGAAATTTCCCTTTTCTATTATGATTTACTTGTAATCCATGAAATAAATTTAACTCATCTTTCATGGACATCTTGAATTCTTTCTCAATTCATCTGCAAATCTCCTATATGTATATCATCATTTCCTCCAAAAATTATGTGATCAACATAGACCATAATAATCAAGATTTGATCTGAGCCAAGTTTGTAGTATAAGTTACTGTCAGCAAATCCCTTTTGAATTTTTTTCTAATCAGATACTTGTCTAATATTTTATACTAGTCCCTAGTGCATGCTTCAATCTGTACAATGCTTTCTTCAACCCACAAATAACATCTAGATCACTTTCTGACTAAAATCCTTCTAGTTGCTCAATGTAAACTTCTTCCTTCAACTCTCGTTTCAAGAATGTTGATTTTACATCCATCTGATAAACTTTGAAATCCTTGAAAGATGCAAAAGATAAGAATATTATTATCACTTCCATCTGGGAAACAAGGGCACATGTTTATTCAAAATCTATACCTTCAATGTAAGTGTAACATTTGCAAACCAGTCTTTCCTTGTTCCTTATTAAATTTTCATTTCCACCCAAATTGTTTTTGAAGACCCACTTTGTTCTGATCACATTTTTTTCTACCACTCTAGGCACAAGTTTCCAGGTCTAATTCTTCTCTATCTTCTCAAGCTCTTCTTCCATTTCCTTTACCCAATTATAATCATTGAATGATTCTTTCATAGTCCTTGGTTTATTTTCTGACAGTAAACAAATGAAAACTTTTTGTTAAGATGCTTTACTTCTTGTGATAATGCATTTATTCTTATGTCTAATAATCTGATTTTCTGAGTGGTTTCTCTGTACACACCTTGGGTTTTTGGATGTAGATGCTAGAGCCTCATTTGTTTCTTCTTCTTTCTTTTCTTCCTTTTCTTTTCCATTAGATTCATTTGATTCATATCCGACATGACTCTCAAAAATTCTATGAATACCTTCATCAACCTTCACATTCACACTTTGAACTATCATGTTCAGTCTCTTATTATTAAACCAAAATGCTTTGATCCTTGTAGAATATCCCCAAAATATGCCTTCATAAGCTCTATTGTCAAATTTTACAAGATTGTCATCATCTATCCAAATGTAACATTTTCTTCCAATTTTTTTGAAATACTTTATTGTTGGAACTCTTCCACGCCATAGCTCATATAATGTCTTTCCATACTTCCTTTAGAAAATTGCCTAGTTAAGAGTATATATTGCTATGTGTATAGATTCTCTCAAATAGACCTCCGTAAACTCGCTTCTTTGATCATTGTTCTGGCTGCTTCTTGAACTATCATGTTCATTCTTTTTACTACACCATTTTGTGTGGTGTTATAGGGGTAGATAATTGCATCTAAATGCCATCTTTCTCTCAAAATCATTGAATTCAAAAAAAGTAAAATCTCCTCTTCTATCAGATCTCAAACACTTGATTCTTCTATCAACTTCATTCTCGACCCTTGCTTTGAATATATTGATTTTTTCTAATGCCTCTAATTTTTCTCTTAAGAATGCTACCCAAGTTAATTTGGAATAACCATCAATTAAAAGCATGAAATATCTCACCTTTATGATATGAAGAAATTCACAAGAAAACATCTCTTTGGTACTCCGGCCACTTTTCAGTTGAGGAAATTTTAAAAAGAGAAGGAGAAAAATGAAACAACCTTTAAAGTCACAAAGACAAAAGATGGTCTGGATAGTGACAGTTCAAATGAGTTGGTCCAAGTAAATTTCATAATTAAGCTAAAGAAATATACTAACAAATAAAAGGGTATGTTTCCTCTTAAATATTTGAGATGTGGAAAGATTGTTCATATAAAAACTAGGTGTCCAGAAAAGGGAACAAAATAGAAATTAAAAAAATAAAATAAGGCCTATTATGTTAATTAAAATGCTATTATATAAGATGATGAATCAAATCAAGAATATTGTTTGATTTTGGTTGAAAAGGATGAACCTATCTATTTGATATCTCTAACATTTTTTGGGATCTAATGATTGCACTAAGAATGCATTATATGTTAGAAGAAATATAGATGAATGGTTGATTGATAGTGGATGTTCAAATCATATGACTGGTGATAAAAGAAATTTTGTCAAACTTGAGGATTATGATGGTGGTCATGTTAGATTTGGTGATGATCAAATGTCATATATTGTTGGAATTGGATCTATTACTTTTGATTGAAAACTTAACATTGCCAATGTTTACTATGTGAAGGCCTTATATCATAATCTGTTGAGTGTTGGAAAGATGTGCAAAAATAGTTATGATGTTTTATTTCAAGTAGATGGTTGTGAGATCCAGAAGAAGTTTGGAATAGTTATTGCAGTTGGAAGAAAAAATGGAAATATGTATCAACTAGAAATGGCGAAAAGGTGTTTGTTATATCTTGAAGTCTGATGATAGTTGGCTCTAGCATTAGAGGATGTGTCACATTGACTTCAACAATTTGATAAGGATAAGTTCTATAAGAGCAGTTAGATATTTTGCAAGACTAAACAAACTAGCCAATATTATATGCAAAGGATGTCAAGAAGGAAATCAGGCAAGAGAAAAGTTCAAAGGAAAAGAACAATCATCTACCAATTTGTCAGACCTTTCAAACACTAACCTATGTGGTCCAACCAGAACAATAAATTATCAATATCTAAGATCTTGTCACTATAACTCTCTGGTAAAGTCAACATAATCTTCTCCATAATATCTTCATCTGTCAGAGTGCCTCCTTGATTTTTGACTTCATTCACATCACTGTCAACTCTCTAAAAATAGCTTGCAATATCTTCACCTTCTTCCATTCTCAAGTTTACATATCTATGCTTAGCAATCAATTTCTTTGATAACTTAACTCTATCAATTCCTTCATAGATCTCTTTCAACTTTTTGCAAACTTTTTAAGTAGTGTTCAATGAAATAACTTTTGTTAACTCAGTTTTTGACAAAGCAGTAAAGATAGCATATCTTGCTTTTTCATTTTTCTCATAGGTTGAAATCTCATATTCAGTAGTAGGACCATTCACTAGTACAACATATTTTGTCTCAAAAACTTTCCAAGTAGTGTAGCTCAGGGAAATCAGGTAACCTCTCATATGCACTTTCCAAAAAATATAGCGAGATATATCAAACATATAAATTGACAATTTGTGTATCATTGGATCTACCTCAAACTATTAAGCTCTCTTTTTAGGAACCAAAGATTTGATACCAATTGATGAATAGTTTGAATAACTGAGAGAGGGGGGGCAGGAAATCAACTATCATAAAATAATTTACTTCAATATACTTAATCTGGAGCAATCTTAATCCAATCATATAATCAAAATAGCCATGAAAGAAAAAAAAAAAACACAAAGCACAATGAACACCAGATTTACATGAAAAACCCAAGATGGGAAAAACCATGAAGAAGCTAATTCTTGCGAATAAAAAAACTGAATAAGGTGACACTAGTTAAGTTGATTTTTAAAATGAAGGCTCACTGCCAAGATGCTCAATACAAGTAGGCTCACTGCAAGTAGGCTCATTGTCGGTAGGTTCACTGTTAGTAGGGCTAACTGCAAAAATATAAAACCATCTATCACAGTTGAAAGAAAGCTCATTGCTGAAAGTAAGTAATGATAAAAACAAATCCACCACTAAAATAACAATAAACAACTGCAACAAAAAATAATTCAACGATCTTATACCTTCGGTTGCATACATTCACATATATTAAAAATGTTTGAATGTTTTCTTCACAATTTTGCATATGTTGCATACGCAACATGCATATATCACATAATCATCCTTTACATAAACCATTACGAGCTTCCATATCAATCCATTCGACCAAGCACAATATTAATTTTCAATCATTAAAGTCAGCCAAATATAATTTGAAATATGTCACCACAAGACATTCCTGTGGTGGATAGGAATGAAACACGACCCACACTGAAAAATCCTTTCTCAAAACATCACACTACCCAAACATCACAATATCCGAAGCCAAAGAACACGTTACAATACATACTATGTTGCTGACACAAAATCACCAATATCTAGATCGGTTAGGACCCAAAAAGATGTAGCACAATATGTTATGTAACAGGAATGAGACTAGAATAAACATGACCAAAGATAGATCAATGTAGCACAACATTTGGAGCTTGCCAATTATAGATCACCAAAGCATCAAAACAAACCTTATCCAATCAACTAGAATATCTTGACATCAATGATAACCATTAATGATAACAACAACAACAATATCACATTCCAATAGTTTTTTTCTTTCACGATTTCCTTTTGGGTCCTTGATTTGAATTACAAAAATTGCATCAACATACTTGTTCACATTCAAAGAAGTATTTACATTTCCAAGGTATGATATATTTCATTTTTAAAATCTAGCCTCTACTATATTTCATTTCCTTTATTTCATTTGAAGATTGATTCCAAATAGGGGTTTGATTGAGGCAAACCCATTTCCACAATATTTTCCCTATTTTTTTTCTATGTGCAAGAATATGTAGCACAACTGTCAAGACTACTCGAAAAAGTGTGGGATCTATTAGATCGACTATGAAAGTTTTGGGTAGAATCACAAGGAACACAAATTCTACAAACTGTTCCTAGGAACAAAATTCCCAAGGCATTTTGTTCACTGCAAATTCACTTCAAATCTAAGCTGCAGGCTAGTACAACTTTCTAGTTTCTCTTTCAAATCTTTACATCCATCTGTCCATTTTTTCGTTAGTCTTTATTTCTTGAATCTTGTCAATCTTGCTTATTTGGCCTTCTAGCTTGCATAACCATATAATCATCATTATTCTAATATTTTTAATAGTGAAGGATCATTGCACTCACTTAGCGCTTGAGTCCTACTTGAGCCTAATGGATCATCTTCCTTTCTATTGTGCATTAAGAAAAGGGGAACACTCCACATTGCTTACCTTTTCTCACTGAACACCCTCAAAAAAAGGAAAAAAATGGGCCAAAAGACTAGAAATTCTTAATAGCGAGAACAAATATCCCAATTTTGAAAGTTAAGTATCTCCCCTCACTTTCCTCACATGTGTGAATAATTTCCTCATGAACCCACACATTCCTCATGTTCTTCTCTCAAGCATGTGAACATGGAAGTCAGAGAGATGCCTCACATAGAATAACATCATGTGCCCCCACTCTGTCATGCTCTTCTTGCCCACTTTCTTACTTATTTTTAAACTCTCCACTTTTAAAAATGTCATTATAAAAGGGCCCAAAACCCAAATTTAAGGATTTAAAATGAACTCCAATCAATTGCCCCATAACCTAGGGCTCTAAGAAATATATAATATAGTGAAAATAACTCAATAAATCATTTAACATTGGATAAATAGGATTTTATCACCAACAAATTAACAACACACTTAACTATTGAACTCACTTGAGACATCACATTGACACCCTTACAACACAAAATTTCACATAATACTTTCACATCTTGGATACATAAGACACATATCAACACACTACACATCACAATACATTACACATCACAACACCAATAATTAATGAAAGACCTTAGCCTCTCCATATGGGATAGGTCAATTCAACTAGTTTAACACAATGATCACCATGTTACCCCCCCTTCCCATTGACCATAGGCGCCTACACACCAAAATTCAAATATCAGTCTTATCATGGAAGTTATGATAACCGAAGCAGGAGAAACGTTAACACATACAAGTCATACACATTATAGCTGACAACTATTTCCATTTTCTTTACTCATAACTAAATCGAAGTAGTAATCTAAATTTCAAATAAATTATGTGTTCAAGAAAAACTATGTATGAAATATGCATTTTATGTAATCAACTAAACTATGTACCATATGAACCAATTAGAATCACTAATTACTCCATAAATGCATCATCCACATGATTATATAACCATATATAAACATATATACATATTTATGCCTGACTAGATAACATTCATTAAAGATCCATAACAAGACAAACATAGTGACAAAAGGTCTCAATGACACCACATAATAGACAAAATGTAGATTGGTAAAGATCCATAACAAGACAAACATAGTGACAAAAGGTCCCAATGACACCACATAATAGACAAAATGTAGATTGGTAAAGATCCATCACAAGGGGGTGAACATATCTATTAGCATAGTCATCCAAGAAAACACATATGAAATGAGTAGTACATGGAGAAACACACATCATATACTGACATAATCGAATATGTCATTCCTAGCATCAACTCTATAAAATACCTGGATCCTTATGAAAATAATTCATTCTTTCCATGAGAGATATTAAATAGTTTTGATCAATACCCAAATCCTAAGGGTAGAGATAATCTAGCCATCTTAAAGTGAGATCAAAATCATACTAGGTATGTGCATGATTCTACTATTAGGGGATGAGCCTCACACCTAGGGGTTGCATTTTTTTGTTTTGTTTTGATTTGTTTATGCTCTGATACACTTAATGTTAATGATGCTAGTAGTTATGATCTTTGTGCCAACTTTGCTTATATCAATGTTGTCTTGCACACCATTTTGGTGGGCATGGGGATGACTTTCTTCTACTATTGATTGTTTATTAGGTTTTTAAGTTTGATTTTGTTTAAAGTTTTTGATTTTGTGACTAGTGATGAGGTCTATTTGGCTCATCATTTTTTTAATGGTTCATCTATTGTAATGTGGGATTCCAACTCCTCCTTATTTAATCAATACAAAATATTTTAAAATATTATGTAAAACTATAATTGAATTTTTAGCTACGAAGTAGAGTATTCTTTATTATTGAGATAACAATTTGACAAACACTTTTGACTCTTGAAATCAAGATACAAAGCTCCTCAAATAATGTTGAGTCTTCTACCAATACTCACGATTCTCAATCATTTTACCTACCTTCTCTTTATCAACCTTGACTATTGTTTCCCTTATAAAAGGTTAACATGAAACTTATACATAACTTGAGAGACATAAAAATTCGCAAAAAATATTTCAAAATATGCTAAATGATTCTCTAGCATTGTAAATGTATACAAATTGATATATTTAGGAGTCTTTAAAGTGTGGAGTCTCCCCATTATCAATAATCATATAGAAGTTTTTTTATACTCTTGCTACACAACGTTTCTGAAGTCAAACATACAAGATTAAGTGGAGTATATTTTTGGAGGGTTATTGTTTTTTTTTTTCAAATTGACAATAGTTCAAGCCATAGTTTTTAAGTTTGGAAGTGCCTCAAAAGAGTTTCATTTCATTAAACTAGAAAGAACGGCAGGGCAGATCCAAAACCAATGTGACTGAAGATCATCAGGTACCAATGTTCCTTGATAATTTTAGAAGCATCGATGCAGAATGCTTCTACAAATACATTTTATTATACAAATGTAGGAATCCATATCAGACAAAAAGAACACAATCAAATCCCTAAATTTCTATTTACAAAACTACATACAACAGATCAAAGCAATGAAGGATTTGCACGAGAATGATAATGCAATTAAGTAAATAGTAGAAACTCGGCTAAAACTATGTTAGAATCTGTCATAGTAGGTAATGACGGTGCAAGAAGGTTGATAAGGATTGAAATGTGGAGTAGAAGCATTGCAGTTGTAGTATGACTGGTCTATTATTCAACATGGAACTATCGGTTGCTAAAACAACATAGCTAATATATTGCCTCTGAGTTTGAAGTCGTATTATGTATTCTTGCACATCATCACCATAATTAAAAACTGTGCACTTTCGCTCACTACATAGAATGAAGGTCTGAATGCACATAAGACTTAGAGCCATGAAAGTTAAGAGAGGCCTAATGCTGCAATATTCATATAACCATGGAGGGAGGTCTTCTTAAATAGTGATACTTCAAATAAAACAAATGGGTGGGCCTTTGAATCCTTTGACTCATAATCCAATTCTTCGTCTTCATTGTTGAATGGATTGGTATAAATGCATAAATTATTCAAATTGAAGGACATCACTATCACCATGCTCTCTCGACATTTGTATTCACAGCTTCTGTATTAATCGATTAATCTTACCCACACTCGTTCTTCTCATTAATGAGTTTATATTCTGAATTTCACATATATCTACCATTACTCTCAAAAGTGGAGAAGCTTGTCAGAGACTGAAATCTAAAAATCCGTAGCAATTCAAGAGGAAGAATGTTATGTTTTAGTGATTCCACAACTGCCGGTTAGAACCAAGATCACATTTTTAACTATCATCATGCACTACACTTCCCACTTACTATAAATGTGATCAAATCTATTATGTGACTATAGATGCTTCTTCATGTACTTAAAATATAGAATTAAGGGTATGTTCTTTGACTGCACTATCTAATAAGATTAAATTTATTTGAAAGTGCAATACGTAAGATATCAAATTATAAAATTAAATCAAATTTTTTTGATTAAATATTTAAAAAAAAATTAATTAAAGAACTAATCTTAAATAAAAAAGAAATATAGAATAAATTAATATATTTATTTATCTTAATAAATACATAATTCATTTCTTTTATTGTAATGTTAGATGCAATAATAATATGTTAACATGGGGATGAATGTTTTTTTGATATTTTCTATATTTTTTTAAATTGTAGTTTAAGAGGCTTTGAAAGCAAAATAAATCTTGAGAAAATTCAGTAATCAGTTAGCATTCCATACAAGCAACTCAAACTAGTCCTCTTGAAGATATTTATAACAATTTCAATAAGTTCATGACTTGTTCAACGAATTAGAAGTTATGCCACCACCATGTAATTCTTAATTTTTGTATTTAATTTTGTCTCCACCCAACACTACATTTTAGCTTTCAAGGATGACATGGATGTGTTGACCTTGCTATTACTTGAAAATGTATAAATGACCCATTTCAAAGCCAACAAAGATAGTTGATAGTTTTTGGAGGCATTTATCTTTCAAATGAATTTATCATTTTACTTATTTTTGTGTTGAATATTACACATATTTTACTATAATGTCAATTCATCACTAAACATTGTGTCTCAATAGTCAACCCTCACTTACTAATGTAAAAAACTTCAAACTTTAACATATAAAAGACAATATAGATAAAATTGAACACAACATCCACATAAATAAAATAGAAAATATTAAAAAAAAGCACACCACGTGACTATCTTAGAGTGAGAATGAATGAGAAGATAATCAACAATCTCGTATAAAATGACAATTCAAAGAAAAAGAGCAGCAAACAAAAAGAATGAATAATACCCTTACTGAACAAAATGGCATATTCCCTGAAAATAGTCCCCACTCCCATCACGAGAGGTCCATACCTTCCAACCAAGCTTGACTTCTTTTAACAAAATGTCAGAATTCACGGACAGACCTCTTTATGGGGGCCGTCGTTTTAGAATTTCAGACCGTATAAAAGAACTTTCCTGAGTAGTGTCACCAAAAAGATCAGTTTTTTCATTTTTGTTTTTTATTGAAGTAAAGATGAATCCTGTTCCGGAAAAAACAAAAGGTGCATGATAAAGCATTACTGGAAACCATAAAAGTAGGTATTGTTGACAAGTAGTGCATGTGAAGGTATAACAATCAACCAGCCACTTTCATTTACGGGCGTATGAAATGAACCAATGTGACAGGGATTCAGTATTTGTTGCGCGTTGTGTTTGTAGATATTTTTTTCTTCGTTATCCACAATTTTGTGGCCAAATAATCAGTTTGATCTTTTGATTAGTTCCAAGGTGTCCTTTATGGAGTGATATTTTAGAAATTAAGATGTACGGTATAACGGATATGTTTTAAGGGTTTTTATATGTGATTTAGGATTAACAAATATGATATAATCAATGATGCCATAAACTGTAAAACATTGATCTTGAAGATTTTTTTTAAATTAAATTATGGATATGTACATTATTATTTTAAAGATAAATATTATTATTTTAAGTTTTGTTTAATTCACAGTTTTTAGTTTTAATTGGTGATATAAAAATTGTTTCATCAAAGTGTTAGTATATTTATTATATATATTTTTAGATATTCTTTTACATTGTGATATTGTTATGAGAATTCAAATGTGTAATTTTTTGAGTCAAATTCATTGACCCATATTACATGAGTAGTGATTCACAAGAACTGAATAAATAGAACACTTAGCACTCATTTTATTTTATTGTAAATTATGTTTTAAATTTAATTACTTATTATTATAAAATAGTCACATATTTTTTTAGGTATTCTTTCATATATTAGAATAATAATTTATATCTAATAGACAAATTAAATTATTTTAGATTTATTATCAAATAAAAATTAAAATAATAATCATTAAACAAACTATATTATAGAATTATACAAACTCCTTAAATTCAAATTAACATATTTAATATCAAATTACATTATATATAAATCTTGAATGCTTTACAAAAATCCATGTGACAACTTTTCTCCAACTATTCTCAAGTAATTATTTATAACTTTTAGGGCCGGTTTGGTTGCACCCCAAAACTGGGTTATGCGGCCCATAACCCGGTTTTGGGGTGCAATTCCTTGTTTGGTGACCCTTTTTGAAAATGAGAACATGGATTTAGAAAACCCCATTTGCCTAAAAACGTG
>MU224517.1:528695-540531 GCA_018584345.1 Thuja plicata
GTACTGATCCAAGGATTTAGTTTTTCCAACTTATTTACCAGGGGGTACAGACAGAGCCAATTGATTTGGTACCAGCATTTGAGCAAGCAGCACCAACAACAGTAGCCAAAGGGCATGGATAGTAACCAGAGGGGTAGCACCTCGTATAGTATATAGAAGGGCAGAACCAGTTTCCCTTCGCACGGTTCCGTATCTAGCCTCTATACCACCAATAGAAGTTGCAGTTCCAGGTCCGGGATGGAGACCCCTATCCATAGTTACTGGGATGGTGGGATGGCTTGATCACCCTGCTCTGTTGGTCGCATTGGACTTCTCATTCCCAAATGGGAACCAAACGGTCCCGAAAAGTGCAAACCAGGGTTTGCACGCCCAGGTTATGCATAATCAGGATTTTATGCATAACCAGAGTTTTCCCAATTCCCCAACCAAACGGGCCCTTAGGGACTTTCTTGCCTACTCGTAAATCTTGTCAAGAAAAATATGTTATACATGAAATAACTCCATCAAATCATTAGATTAGTAAGAAATAAATTGAACATATAAATGTGAACGAACCCTTTTTTTTTTATATGAATATGAATTTATTTATTTATTTATTTTTTGGTGGTGGTGGTGGTATTAAGGTGTTCAGCATATTATAAGACTTGATTCGGTAAACGATTAGGCGTATTAAAAAGGACTAGATTTCTTCCTTTCCGCCGCCCCTACCTATTTCTGTCATTGGCGGCTCAATCTGCCTGTCTGCGGGCAATGGGTTTCTACAGCTGGCTTATCGCCCGTGGGTAGCAGAAGTGGACACATCAGCAAGAAAGTCGTTCGATTCTAGAAATACACCTCCTCCGGAATAAAGGATTGAGAGACTGGATGAGTTTATAGGGAAGAGAAAGCAGAAATGGAGGAGTTGTTGAATTGTGAATCTGAATCAGAGTCTCAGTTTATAGATGGTTCCACCTATGAAGATCTCAGGCTGGTGAAGCGCCTGGGCCAAGGAAACATGAGCATGGTTTTCTTGGCTGTCCATCGTCCCACCAACAAGTATTTTGCTGTGAAAGTGATGAATAAAGGCCTTCTTCAACAGAGAAACGCCTACAAAATGGCGGCTACAGAGAAGAAGATTCTGTCATCTTTGGATCATCCTTTTCTGCCGTCTCTGCTTACCCACTTTGAGTCTCAGACTCACACATTTCTGGGCATGGAGTACTGTTCTGGAGGAGATTTTAACGTTCTCAGGCACAAGCAGCCCACTCAAACCTTCTCAGAGTCCACCATAAGGTGAATATTTGTATTCCTAACTTTGCCTTTGGTAAATGTACTATGATTTATATGTGGCAGTGACCCAAACAGCGCCTTTACCGAAATTTTCAAATTCAATCTAATTGTATTTGTTATCTTTTTGCAGTCCGTTGGTATCGGGGATTCTGGTGAATAAAGTTCTCCTCAGTGTTTTTGAAAGAATAAACAAACTGAAAAATTTGTAGCATTAACTCTGTTACTGTATTGTTCAGACTTCTTTTTCAATTTATTAGGTGACGGGTCTTCATCCATGCGCAGGTTTTACGCGGCCGAGGTGGTTGTAGCGTTGGAGTATCTGCACGAGAAAGGAATAGTATACCGAGATCTGAAGCCGGAGAACATTTTAGTTCAAGAAAGTGGGCACATAATGCTCACTGATTTTGATCTGTCACTGCGTCTCATATCCGACCATGGCGAATACAGCGAATGGCGGTCTCGTTCGTTTGTGGGTACAGAGGAGTACATCGCGCCAGAGGTGTTGTGGGGGAGATTTCACTCCTACCCCGTGGATTGGTGGTCTTTCGGCGTCTTTCTCTACGAAATGAGTCACGGGCGGACGCCTTTCAGGGGGTTTAGTAGGAAGGACACCTTTGTCAATATTTTGAGCAAAGAACCCTCTTTTTTTCCCTCATCTTCTCTGGACGATCTTATCCAGGGGCTGCTTGCGAAAGAGCCAACAGAGAGGCTGAACAGAAAGCAAGTGAAAAGCCACCCCTTCTTTCGGGGTTTGAGATGGGACCAACTACAGTTTGTTTCAAGGCCGCCTTTTGTGCCGCCACTCTCCCCTGAACCAGATCTTCTCACTTTTCACACAGAAGAAGACAAAGAAGGAGACATGGATACTAAATCCGAGGGCTGCAGCTCTGTGGAATGTGAGTTTAAAGAAGACAGCACGAGTGAATTTATGTTTGGGGAGTTTTGAGACGATAAGTTGTCCTCAGTCCTGCTCCACCGAATCATGATATCGCCCTGTCCATAAGAGCATAAACTTGATAGTCCATCCTGCCTGTGAAATAGATCTTCCCACGGTGAAACACAAAGGCGTACTGCTGTATTTCGAAAATTATGTAAATATTAGAAGAATAATTTTGTGTATTTAAATTATCTACTTTCTTTCAACATATTTGGCGATGATTAGACGTTCAATAGAATTTTACTTAGTGAAGAAAAAAAAATTAAAAAGCGTTCAAAGTTGAAGATAAAATTGGTATTCTGAATAAATATTTTTCAATTGTTTATGGTTTCTTTATAATTTTTTTAAATATCATTAATTAAAGTGCAATAATGAAGTTGGAAATTGAATAGATATAGTAATATGAATTATATGACTTTGAAATTGAATAGATATAGTAATATGAATTATATGGCTTTTAATCATCATGCATATGATACAAATACATCATTAATATATGTCAACTGACACAATGATAAGATAATGATAATTGATTCAACTGAATGAAATCAAGATGTTGAACAATTTTAATGAAATTAATAATGTTCCACCATGGCAATATGAATCACATGACTACAAACACCATGTGTATGGTGGAGATACACCAACAACATGTGGACTACCACAAAGATAAGATGAAGATAATTAATTCACAAAAAGTTTCTTGTGTACTTGGTTGGTACAACTATATCTTGTACAAACAATATTTTGATATTTGAAATCTATTAAGAAACAAAATATATTATATTTTGAAAAAAAAATTACAACTGAAAATGAAATAAAAATGCTCAACAATTTTAATATAATTAATATCTTTTAATCTTCAACTCTCAATCTTAAGGGAATTCAATCAAAATTTATCACACCCATATCAAATAAATAAAATAAAAAGAATTCTTTAGTTACAAATCATAGTGTAAAAGGATTTTGATCTAAATTTCATGTTCTTATATCAAATAATTAAAATCATTTAAAAATAAAAAAAGTTACAAATATTTTTTTTGTCAAAATAAAGTTGAACAATGATATTGGAAATTTTATTGGTATAGTAATATAAATCATATTACTCCAATCATGTATATGGTGCAAACACGTGTAAACTACAAAGATAAAACAATGATAATTGATTCACAAAAGATTTCTTTATTACGCCGTAGGCGTTTCCATCTTGGAAAGCCCCGACCTGTTTTGTAGGATCAACGGATGGTAGTATTGGAGAGGCCAATGACTACCATTCAAACCATCGCCACCATTCATTATCTTTTCATCATTTTTCACTTTACACCTAGCTTTTTCTTACGCCACGTTTAGTCCTTGTCATCGTTGACAACATGATTTCCTTGTCGTATATACGTCTATCAATATGATCTCCACATAGTTTTGACCGCCTCCACATAGTTTTGACCGCCAATTTCACACGTAGAAGACCAACTGGAGGATTTCAGTTACCAAATTAAGTTTTGAAGTCAGCTGTCATGCTTGATTTTAGCAGTGGTAGAAGGAAGAACATCTCCATTAGTGACGACTAACATGATTAAAGCCTTTGCTTGAGGTGAGTGAGCTGCACTTCATTTCTACCAGGGATCGCATGGAGGATGGAGAGTTGCTACCCTTCCAGACCGTTTGGACGCTTTTTATAGCAGTCCTAAAGGCAACGTGGCCCATGGTGAACAAATATAAAAAAACAATGGTTGTTCAGGATTTGCAGTTGAAGACAAACTGGGAATTACAGGCTTCAGATCTTACACTATACTCAACATAGTTGAAATTTCCTTCTCATTAAGTTGCAGTTTACACTAACATTTTTCTCAGGAACACAACATGAATATAATGCATATGTAAACACAAGAAGGAAACTATGATCACAGATCATTTACATGTAATTCTGAATTCATACTAAAACATCAAATTGGGGTGTTGTGTCAGAAATTTATAGTATGTTGACTTTCAGCCCATTCTAAAACATGCTATTTGCGGAATTTGAACTCCGAACATTTATACAATTTTTGTTCCATGGATCCTATAAGACTTCAAGCTCTTTCATACCAGATTTAAGTCTGCATGTACCTTTGAACTTAGTGCAATGTAACATGTAAATCTTTGTAAAACATGCATCTTATCACTATTTCCAGAGGGGGTCACAGACATCTTATATTAAACATGCATTGTTCAGTCCCTGTTTAATCCAATGCCCTAGCTTCCATGTTGATGGAGGATATTCCTTGGATGCTGCCCTGGGGGCCTCTTTGACTGTTGAGCTCCAGTTTTATCTACATCTTCCCGTTTCATATGCTGGGTATCCACATTGGTTTTCCATTGTTGCTCCACCACCTCAAATAAAACCCTAAAAAACACAGATACAGGTTTCTCAACTGAAAAGGAAAAGAAAAAGAATGTAGAAAATTGTTTGTAAGAGTGTATGAAGTTGAAGTGTACGATGATGGGAGGAGATTGTGGGAGTTTGAGATACGTGTGAAATTATCATGCAATGTGGCACTCATGCAACAGTTTAGGCTACATAAATCAACTTGCAATGCCACGAGAACCACTTAATTTCCATGTCTTTTGAGTATCCAACAAATGACAAAACAAATATAGACGACGTTAGTTGTTTAGAACAATGGTAGATATTTGTAAATTATGTACATTAATTTAAGATATATGTGCTAGTGGAAATGAGAATTAATAGAAATGAGAATTCATTATTTTTATTATTCAATAATAATATTAAAATAAAATATATTTTTTTAAAATATATTTATCACCTATTTTTATATACATTTGTTCAAGACACAAAAATTAGATAAATAGGCTAATATAGAAAAATGAATTCACGCACTCTCAACTGTTTGTTTGATGTGAGCTAAATCAAAGTTGCTGCAAATTGTGAATACCATTCCTTAATAATGATAGCCAAACATACACACTCCCAACATTTCCAGGACTGGGCATAATGCAACAAAGTCCTTTTGGTGAAGTTCCACAAGGTCCCATGACACTTGCCCTTCCCCTACCAAATTGGCCTCGTAAAGAACAAACCAATCCAATTAGTGATAGCCATATTAGGGCACTTAAACTCATTCTCGCTTCTCACAAATGCATTCAGATCTGATTGTAACTCTTGGAAGTCCAATGACGAAATCCCAAGCCAGTAATGATCTTCAATAGAATCATGTCCTCTAGCTATAGAAAATCTTGCATTTATTAATAATGACCTTTGTAAGAGAACATGATGTTGTTCCCATAGTTAGTTTGCAATGTCCACACCACTGAGAGTGTTCTAAGAATCACTGTAGACTGCCTCATATAAATTTGTGAGAGCCTTGAGCAATCACCACCTATTTACAAACATGTTACATATTTCAAGCGTCCTTTAGCTTGTCCATCTCTCTCCAATTTATAATTACCTCATGCCATTATTTCTCTCCCTCAAAAATGCCTCTCACATCGCCAATCAAGTCTAACCTTATAAGGGCAATCAAATACAATCCAAACACCAATGTAAATCTCAATTAAAGCGTTTAAGATTGTTTTCCGATGTGCATAATTTTAGTTCAACAATTGTATAGAAAGATATTTAATGAAAGTAAATAGAACCCACGTCCAAGTATAATGCCCTCCCACTTTGCAATGCCCTCCATGTGAAATACAAGATGATGTGTAATAGCTACACTTGCCTACTTTGTTCTTTGCCAAGTCTACACTTCATTTATCTTCTGAAAAGATGGATTTAGCATATCTAATTTCTCATAGCTAAGAAAAACACAAAGACACAAATAAGGATAAAATAAGATAAATTGTGCCACGATCTTACTTTAAATTGCCTATCATCCCTAATAGTCGCAAATATCTGAAACAAATTAGGACACACACCTTAACTTTGAATAAATTAACTATAACTTTCTTTTACTTTCCTTGCCTTATAATTATTACCGAAATCTACATCAGAGAATGGACACAAAGAAATGCATGCTCATGTAAATTGGTCATCTAAGAGACGACAAGATATAGGTACCTAACTAAATAATGTCAACATGAACATTCTTATTTCACCTACGAAATTCCTATATATAATATCTAGATATATTATATGTAATTTGTATCCAGCAGTGTATTTGTCAAATGTAATGACCAAAACGCGCTGGAGGATATGCATGCGATATCAGGAAGCACAAACATGGCATGTAAATTGTTTGACAAAATGCTTGAATGCCAGAAATTTGAGAATGCGCGCATGAAAAGATTGTCGTTGAATCATGGGTTTGAAACAACTGTGCGAGGATGAGAAGGAGTGGCAAACAAAGGGAAATTCACTTAAATGACCTTTCCATAACTCCGTGGCGTTCCCATTGCACACTAAGGTGTGATTGCTAGTATATATTTTTATTAGCTCTACAGAAAAAGAGCCTTGATTTCTTTATATTTATTGTCTGCGCACAATTTTATCTTACACATATAATCTTTTGATATTTAAAATCTACTTAAAAAAATATATTACATAATTATATTATGAAAAAATAAACAAAAATTGACAAATTTAAAATCAATACATTTCAATCTTTATTTTTCATCTAAAAGAATCTCATAACAAAGACACGGGGAAAGAAAAATAAAAATCTCTTTTATCAAATTTAAGTTGAACAATGATGTTAGAAATTGTCTTCCTGCTATAGTTTGGGATTATGTGACCCATAATCGTCACTTAGATTTTTCATATTTTCATCGCAATCTGGTACATGTTACAGATTGCGAACGAAAATATGAATATTAATTGATTGAAAAAGGTTTCTTTATGTGGCTTTAGTTTCTCACACCTTTATTTTGCAGCGACAACCTTTTTATTTTAAAATTTCTTAGGAAAGAAGGTAGGATAACCGCCACGGGAAACTTTGCAACGAGATTGACGTGTAAAGACTTCTGTTCGGTAAAATCACGTGGGAAGACTTTAGAGTTGTCTAAGTTAGAAACAAACGTTTTCGCGAATGAGACAGATTTCAACGATGGATTTTTTTACTTCGATCAGCATCACACCCACACGTTTACATTGTATAAGCTCCAACATAATTACATAATTTACTGGAAATTTTAGATGACGTTAAGAATGGATTCTAAAGGACTTATGGGTGACGATTACAAGGTGAAAGTATGAAGTTATAATGGGATAAATAAATGTTTGCTCAAAGAATGTTGATCTTTCTATAAAATGTGTCAGGTCACAATTGTGACTTATGTTATTCTGTGCTTATTTAATATTTAATTACTATCTTTAAAATTATGAAATATAAATAATTAAAAATTTATTAAATTATTTTACATATATATTAGTAATTGCTTACTTATATTTCAAGTAGTGTGCTTAAGGAATTTTTATTTGATTAGTTATATAAATCTTTGAGGTGGATGTAGTGCAAAGGTTACGGGGCATCTATAAGTAGGTATGGACATCACCTCTAAATGACTAATTTTTTGACCTTTGTGCATATAACGAATCATTCCACATTCTTCATAACTACTTAATAGCTAAAAAATAGCTTTAAGATTTTAACTCTTATACAAAGAAAACAAAAAAATGTCAAAATTTGATCTTAAAGAAAAAATTGAATTTTTGAATTTAATGAAGATCTTAAATATAATTATTATTATTTATTTAAGAATGAAAGAGGGAAACAAAATTGATTTATTATTTGACCAGAGAGTAATTGAAGTAACTATAACTATACCAGCAAAACTACATAATAGCAAAAACTCATCCTATAAATATAAAATTAATTTAAATGATCTCGGAGCTAGATCTTTCTTTATCCCTTCTTCGCAATTTAGTTTATTTCAGTGAATGAAATCTTTAGTGCCTTCCGCCCCTTTAGAATAACCCTGTCTATAGGGGGGCACAGCTACATTTATATAAAATGTCATGAAAAGTTACATAAATATTCAGCTACATTTATTATACCCACCTAAGAATTATTTTAATAATCTTAATAAGATCTACTAATTTAAAAGATGATTAAGAATTATAATATTAAGATATTTTCAATTCTTTCATGTGTATTTTCTATTATACATGTTGATCTGGAAACTGAAGTTTTTCTAAATTATACTATGTTTATTTTCATATTGTTTTGAGACTAAATAGGAATATCTTTGTAAGCTGTGATCAAAATTAATGACATGTATCTTTCCATGGAAAGATCACAATTTTTTTTATGAAGACTGACTTCCCTTGACTGAGGCCACGATTCACGGAGGGAGGTGTGACGTGGGACCTTATATTGGAATTTAAGACCTCCCGAGGATAAGAAGTTATGATGCCCACATGAAAGGAGAAGACCATTTGTCACGGTATTGGCTAAATAGCCAACTAAAACGTAAAACATTGGCATTAATGAGTTTCGTGAGAAGAGGATGGGCATTCTGCTAGACGATGACGTGAAAAATCAGTTTTGACTAGACAACGCTTTCGCATAACCTCACTTGAAATAAACCCATATAAAAAATCGTACAAGTTAGGTTGAGTGATAGTTTTCTTTGTTTTTATGTTATTAAAAATTTCCGAGAGTTTTATATTTAATAAATTAATATGTATGGTAGGCATTTAGTAAGTATATCATAAGTGTAAATGGTATAATACTAGTTAATATATATTAAATAAAATATATAAAAAAGTTATCAAGATTTCAATTTTTTTATTTGATTAATATAATCTTTCGTTTAAAAAAATTTAAGTTTCGATATGGCTTGACTTCCTAATTATATCTATATCTATATCTATATAATAACATATATTCTAATGAAATTAAATATACAATTTATTTAAATATTTTAACAAATATAAATTTAATTAGTCTTATATTTAGGCTTTAATTTGGTTTAATGTTAAATAAATTTCATAGTTTTAGAGTTTGGGTTTTCTTAAAATTTAATTTAGGTTAATTTGTGTTTAGATAAGTTTAGGATTAGAATTAATTTGGTTTAGCATTATAGTTTGGCTTTAATTTGATTTGGAGTTTTTTCATGAATTAGGTATAGGGTTTAGGGATTGTATTTATTGTAGTGTTCAATCAGGTTTAAGGTTTGGATCTAACTTAGCTTAGTGTATAGTTATTATTATTTAGATTCATGATTAGATTAAAATGGTTTAATAGTATTAGGTTTAGGGTTCTATTTGGTTTAATGTTAATTAGGTTTAGATTTATAATCAATTTAGTTTGGTGTTAGGATTAAGGTTAGATTTTGTTAAGGGTTAGAGGGTTAAGCGCAAGAAGTTGGGTCCAATTCCGCGGAAGTTGAATTCTCAAGCCACTTAATTATAATCTAAATAACCTAATTATTTTTTATATTATATTTATCAATAATATCAATATAATAATTGTGTAGTAAATTAGTTACCTTTTGTTTAAAAATAAATAAAATAATTGTGTAGTAACTAATTATCCTAATTCTCTAACTCTATATAATAAAATGTTTAGATTAAAATAAACATGCATTATCCTTAAGGCATATATTAATTTATAATATATATATATATATATATATATATTAATGTAACCCACTTAATCTTGATTGTTTTCTCGACTAAACTTTAAAAACATTTTGCAACAGGTAAACCCCAAGACTATCAAGAATTGTAAAAAAAGAGATTCCAAATGAAAAAAAAAAAAAAGAAAAGAGAACGAAAACTTTACCCAACTAAAAGGAGATGCACAAACATGGTAAGAGGAAGAAACGGTGATTGCAGAGGGACAGAACACAGTGAAAGAACATGCATCAATCTACCCGGTAGGCATTATGCCAAACAAACTGCAACCTAAATGTTGTATTTAATGGAGAAACGAGAAATATGAAAGGAAAAATGCACCAACTTATGAAATTATCAAAACATTCCTAATATCAATGCGTATAACACTCAAATAGCTGTGTCAACTCCTTATCAAAGGCATAAGGAATGCATATTAAAACTGAGAAAAGAGTATTTTAAAAAATGTTTTCAGAAGCTTAATCCAGGGTTCGAGCTAGAAGAAGATACACCAAAGACAGATAAGAAAAAATGGCCATTACCTAAGGAAAATGAAAAGCACATCCTTATTTAATGAGGCATTTTGTGGAAAAGTACGCTATTTCTGTTTTAACACATCCAAGCAATACAAACAGACCAAGGATTACCCTATTCACAATCCATAAATGCAGATCAAACAATAAATCGCAAAATATTCATACCATGAAGATCACATTACTCATAAAAAGATTTTTAATTAAATTCATTCAAAATCGCATTACTAATCACTTGAAATAGCATTATATTAAGTGGTAAAAAAATAAAAATTTAAAAGCTTTATTTGAAATTGGGATGGTATTCTGAATAAATACTTATTAGTGATTAATTGTTTTGGGTAAAAGAATTCAATCTACGTTTGCTATTCTCATAGCAAATGTAAGAAAAATTAAAAATTAAGTAAAAATATATAAAAACATCTTTAATGAAATTAAAGTTGAATGTTGATGTTAATATGGTTATTTTATAGTAATGCACACCAATAACATGTGTTAACTATCACAAATAAGATAATGGTAATTGATTTACAAAAATTTTCTTGCTTATTTGCAATGTTCTCACAACTTTATCATGTAAAAATAAAAAAATTTAATTTTTTTTTAAATCTTAACAAACAATATTTTGACATGCGAAGTCTATTCATTAAAAAAGGTACTACATGGTTATATTATATTATAAAATAAAAAATGTAGTACATATTTATGTTATGAAACAAAAAAAAGGTACCATACTATATGTTTATGTTATGCAAAAAAATCAAGTTAAATGATAAATATAACCCTAAACCTAATCAACATAATACCTAATAAAACTCTGATCCTAAACTAAACTCTACCCTAATATTAACACTACCAAATTAAAATGCAATAAACCAAATTTAACAATTACCCTAACACTAAACCTAATTGAACTCTACTCTTATACCTAAACTAACCCTAAATGAAATTTAACCCCAACCTTTATAAAATTAGGTTTCATACTTTCATATAACTTACATCTAATTACACTAAAATAACCAAAATTATGATATAAGTGAGTGCTTATGACCTTACCCCTTACACTAATTAAAACCTATTCCCAACCCCAAAATATTCAACCCTAACCCTAAATAAATACAATAATAGATCCCAAACTCTAAATTTAAACTAAAATATCTCAAGTCATACACTAACTTCTACCCTTACTATAACACTAATTCAAAGTGAACCACAACCCTAAAATTAATTAGACACTAAAGCATATTGACAATAACACACTAAATTTAACAACCAACCTAAACTAAACTAAAAGAAAACTGTAAACCAACTTCAACCTTAATAATTTCACTAAAATAAATTGAGCTATTATTGTAAAGTTGAACTACACCAAATTGAACTCTAAGCTAAACTAGATCAATGTTTAATATTTTTAATTTTTTAAATATAATTATATAATTAATAAAATTACCTATTTAATTTCTTTTGAATACTTATTTTGTCATTGCTCCTCCAATGCTACTAGCAATATATATATATATATATATATATATATATATATATATA
>MU224517.1:546983-564999 GCA_018584345.1 Thuja plicata
GAAAGTTACACCACAGTCATTAAACAATTGTTCTTACTCTTTTACATTTTCATATAAATCATAACTTTGATCTTCCATGTTTTCAAACATGGAGGTTCTAAATCCTTCAAAAGAATACCCCCAATCTAACAATAAAATTAGGACAAATTGTTTGGGATGTTCATACTTTGTGCATAGGTTTTATTTCATTCTAATCACTGCAAGAATTTAGCGGCCTCAAAATTAACCTATGTGAGTTTCCTTTTATAAGCTACACATGAACATCCTTTCCCAACTTACGTGCAAAGTTGTTGATGTTCTCAAGGCGAGTACAATCATTTAACAGAAATAATTTTATCCTAATTTTTTCATGCTAGAAAGGACTATTAAATTATCAGTTTCATCTCAAGATAAAATTGTATCTGCTTGGAGCACTTCTTTCGATGAATATGTAGATCTTTAACTGTGTAAAATGCATGTTTTAATTGGCCAAATCTTAATCTAAGGTATAAGATGTTAAAATTAACTGGAATGATCAATAATGGAAATACTGAAATATTCAAGGTCTTTATTGATACTGTCTTAACCTATTATATTTATTATCCTGACTTTTAATAATGTTAACTTAAGAAAAGATAGCAAAATTACATTATTCATGTCATAAGAACTATATTTATGCGAATAAGGGCAAAGTTGATTTTCCTGAAGTGAATTGAAGACAAAAATCTGGATAATTCCCTTTTTCCTTGAGACATTCTGCTAATAGGACTTAATGTGCTCATTTTTTAATGCTTTTTAATTAGCCGTTGCTCGCGTACGGACGGCCACAATACCTTTCTCACGCATCAAACCGCCAAAAAAACCGGTTTTCAATAGAAAAGTGGGTTTTCATGTTCGCAAACCATGTTCAGATCCCCGCCCTGCAACGGATGTGACTCTCCGCTCCGCTTCTGCAACTGATGTGACCCTCCGCTTCTGCAACGGATGTGATCTAGGAAAACGTTTTCATCTCTTTGTTGCACAATGGGTCGAGTGAATCTCGTCCAAAGAGATTTTGTGGGATTAAGTAACAGCGATGAAATTGCAGAGAAGTAAGTGGAAGGAGACAGCTTAAGTTTATGCGGGGATTTATCAGGGCATGAAGGAAATCACAACTGTAAAAAGCGAAATCATACATGCGGTGAGAGTTGTTACTTTTATGAGAAGCCTCAAATTGTAACTAGCGATATTCTCTGGGGCCAGGGAACCTCGGCCAGCACAGGTGCAATTCTCCTCTTAACACATTTGAAGTACCAATTGTTCTCTTGCAAGCTGCCAGAATCTCTGTTCTTCTCCGATTGAATCCAACCATGAAATGCATCAGTGGCATGAGAGATATTGTCAGAGAAAATGCATGATAGATGGGTGTAGCAGGACATGTGGGGTTAAAGATCATTTCCATGATTTGGATCAAAACGCAGAGCATTTGTGTGGAAATGAGCATGCATGCACGCATGAATGCGAGATGCCGGGAATATGTGAAATCTTCACCGAACTTGTCAAACAAACCCTGGTTTTTCAGGGCCAAAGGGGATCTTTTGAGCATGAACATGTGTCGGAGCAAAACAGCCTACGCAAATGTTGTTGCATTCCCATTCCTCCCTACGAAACAAATCATTAAGGTCTGCATGTTCAAACAAAGAAAGAAGATCCTGTGCACTATTGTGACACCAGATGCCAATCTTATGGTTACTTCTTCCATCTCCCAATTGATCACTCAGGTCTGCATGATACAATGCATGGGAATATGAAAATGCAAGATTCATTTCAGAGGGCAAAGATATTGATATTCAAGACTGCAAATATAAATGGGGAGAGACAGGGGAAGTAGAAATGTGTAACATGTATTTCGAGAAAGAGGGTCGAGGGCATATCCATTTGGTTTTCTTTTCGGGCTCCAGCAAATGCACTGGCAACCTTTATGATGGCACGTGGTACGAAACTGTGAAATGTGAACCTGATGTGGATATTCCCAAAGATGAGTTAACCCACGAGACACCATTGAAACTTGTAGTCTTACATGTAGAGCAATTGTTTACCGCACCGTTTCTCTTGTGGAAACTGACAAGGTAGAGGAATAGGGCTCCTCGGCAAACGTTCTTTAGAAAATTTACATCATGCATCGTTAAGATTAGTTTCTTATTCTTTATGTTTATCATTTACTGGATATGGTTACCAAGAATGATTTTAGTAGAGTGTAATCATTGTGATATTGCTATCAGGATTCAACTATGTAGTTTTTGAGTCAAACTCATTGACCCATAATTCATGAGTAGTGGTTCACATGAACCCATCTCTCATGAGAATGAATGGAACACTTAGCACTCATTGGATCTAGGTGATGCTCACAGAGGTGAAGCACTGGGACTTCCCGGGAGGTCACCCATCCCAGTACTACTCCAGCTCGAGTGCGCTTAACTACGGAGTTTCCTCCATGGTTAAACCCACTCTACTTGCATCCTCATTTGCAAAACCTTCAATTAGCATCTTTAAATTATATTATTTTTTAATAGTTTCTTTAATTAATGTATCATAACTATAATAAGAATATGACACACAATTTAAAAAAAAAAGGATGTAAGATGATTTAAAAGATTTCTATTTGTACATCTTTATTGCAGTTTTGAATGTCCACATACATGTTACAAACGTTAAGTTTCTACAATCTAGAAGCAATTGATTACATTCACATACATGTTGTCAAGATAATAATAATAATAATATATTTGTTGCAACTATCAATTAATTGTGTTGTGTCACTCAGAATTGAATTAATTGAATTAATTGTGTAGGGAACAATGGGTCAAACTAGGAGGACGAGATGTAAAGGTTTGACAAGAACAACTATTGTTATATTGCTATCCAAGATTTTGAGTCAAACTCATTGACCCATGATTCATGAGTGATGGTTCACAAGATCCCATCTTTGCATAATTTTTGTGCCTTCTCAACCATTCATTAGAAAACCCCTCAAGCTCGTCAATTGATAAGTAGGAGATAATTTCCACAAGTCAAACTATCATATTACTATTAGGATTCAAAAAACTAAGCTTTCAAAATGTGTGTACAATTACCTCATCCTCATATTAGCGAACTTTTTAACATAAATTTTAAAGGGATTTGTGTCAACAACCTATTAAATACAATTATACACACTTATAAATATTAAAATTAAATTTAAGTAATCAAATTTTTTAAAATATTAAATTAAGTAAAATTTTAGAGTAGTTGATGAATAAAGTATATATGAAGTTATATATAATATATTATAAAATTTATTTATAAATAATTAGTTTTTATATATAATTATTATAATTAATATAAATTATATGTATATCAAAAAGGATTTAAGAAATTTTTTGAATTTTTAACAGTTAGCTCTGCGATTTTGAATGCGTACTGACTGATACGCAGCGACGTGGCGTCCTCCCGACGAAGACACATTCCCCGATGTCCCAGGTGTGTGCGTTCTATTTTTTTGTTTTGTACTGTCTACCCCGCCATTTATTTCTCCTGCAGAAGCCGTAGCTTCTGCCTTTACTCCCATCAATGAACCTACAAACTCCACTGCGCTTAAACTACCTATCCACGAAAGTGGTATTCACAATGCATCTCCATCAGCGAAAACATTCTCAGAGGCGGTGGCTAACTCCTCCACGGTCTCTGCATCTGCTAGGTTTAGTATTTCACATCGCCATGAAGAGGCCGAGCCAGGTAAGAGCTCTATGGACGCCTTTTTCCATCTCCCCTAACCCTGAAATGCTGGGTGAAATTGAGAAGGAAAAAAGTAGGTTAAAAAACTTTGCTATTTTCTTTGCTGCTATTGATGTTGAAAGGTGCCCTGCAAGGAAATTTCTTGACGATTGGTTTTATAATTATTGGAATCTCAAGCTAGGGCATAGCATTTCATTCTGTAGGCAGTTACAGAAGGGTCTGTTTGTTATTTTATTTAAAACCGCTGAAGCTCAGGAGGCTGTCCTTAAAAGACAATATTGCAATGTAGGTAACACTTCATTCCGAGCTTTAGCCTGGACTCCGGAGGCTATTCATGAAGAGGTGCTTGCTCTGTCGACTCCTAGAACCTGCCCCCATTTCTTTGGCGCTTTATTACTCAGATCCTGGAACCACTCGGTAAGGTCATTAGGTTTGATGACACTACTCGCCTGGTTCCCCACATGGATGCTGGAGCTCTAGTTTCACTTAGACCGAGCATCGAAATCCCTCCGGCTCTTGAGATCAACATTCCTGGGGAAATCATCTCATGTCCTTTGGAAATTTTGGGTGGTCTGAATGCATGTTTTCTGTGCAAAAAGGAAGGGCACCTTGTCGTGAATGCCCCATTATTAAAAGGAAAAGTTATGCTAACCCTACCCCAACTTCTGCTGATAATTCAAAAAAAAAACAATCTACTCCTTCTGTTAATACTTCTCTGTCATCTCCAGTGCTATCTTCCCCACCATTAACACACAATAACAAACAAGCCCCTACTAATGTGATCGAACCCTCTCTAGATGTTAATATGTTAGATGGATTCCAAGTTGTTAAAAGGAAATCTGACAAAAAAAGAAGAAGGAAAGTTGATAACTCAGAAGTTGAAGCTGTTAAAGCTGACAAAGCAAATATACCACCTGTGACTCCAATACCCTCTGATACTCTTACTTCTGTAAATACCGCTCCCACCTCTGTTGAAACTAAGACCTTCAAGGAAATTGATGAGGGATACTATCTGGAAATACTTCCTGCGAATAATAGTAACAAGATCTCTATCCCGTTAGAGCCCACAAAAGCCCATATTCACTCTACTCCGTCGGTTAGACCTGGTAGTGGAATTGACTACTCTAAGAATTTTGATGCGGAAGCTGATGACTTAGAATGGCAAAAAGATTTCCCCATATCTAAACGACGGGGCAGACCTCCTGGGTCAAAGAATAAAGGTTTTGGTGGGCTCGGAATTGAAGAAGCTTCTCAACCAGACATAACCAACAGTACAGGTGGGTCCATGGACCCTATATGCGTCCCCACTAGTAATAGGTCAGGATGAATTATATTTCGTGGAATGTAAGGGGTCTTGAGTCCCCGGACAGAAAATACATTGCTAAGCATTTTTTAGACACTGTTAATAACAAAGATTTTATTATGCTACAAGAACTTAAAGCCGTTGATTTTATGTTAGATATTTGTCTAGACTTCATCTGGAAAGATGCCATTAAAATTTTCTCTGCTCATTCTAAAGGAAGGGGAGGTACTGCACTTCTTATTAACCCTAAATGGTCCAAGCACATCATGGACAAAGGAAGGTCTCCATGTAATAGTGCTATTTGGGCCTCATTCTACATTAACGATTTGTCCTTTGGAATCGGCTCTGTTTACGCTCCTAATGATCCTCTAGAGAGGGCTGACCTGTGGGTGTGGTTAACCTCCCTCCCGGACATCCCATGGATCCTGGGGGGTGACTTCAACATGGTTGAGTCACAAAAGGATAAATCTGGTGGCAGACCCTTTAACTGGAAACGTACGGAGGTTGAACCTTGGAATAATATGATCCAGGCTAAAAGACCATTTGATCCTCTAAAGAACAATGACAACTCCAATCCTAATCTGAGGTACACCTGGTGTAACTTCCAACAGGGCTCTTCCCGTATATATGCCAGGCTTGATAGATTCTATGCTCACACGAATAGTTGTTCCTTCATCCCTGATAAGCTTGGAAACCTTGTTATGGTTTATCCTACGGCTCTCTCTGACCATCATCGCATCTCAGCCTGTATTAAGCTTACCTTTGCTCCTCTATCTTCTCTGTCTAGAAGTTCCAGATATATCCTCAACACCTCCCTTCTGGAAGATGATGACATCCTAGTTGCTATTCAAATTATCAGTACTTTCAATAAGAATGGATCCCCTTCCCTTTCTTGTTGTGAAAGATGGCAAAAAAATTTACATGCTTGGCAAGCTTTACTCCAAACTCTCGGTCAAAAGAAGGCCAAGAATTGTAGATTTCTAGAGAAAACTCTTACTGATAAGCTTAAGTCTGCTGAGTCTCTTATGCAAAACAACCTGTCCAATCACAGCTTGATCCCCATTGTTTCTAATGCTAGAGACAACCTTCGTAAGCATCAAAAAACACCGGTCAGTGGTGCCAAGATTAGATTCAGGGCACACTGGTTGCAACATGGAGACAAAGGTTCAAATTTTTTTTTTAACTACCTTAAGAAAAAACATGCAAACGAAGCTATCTCTAGCATTTTTGTTGATAATAGGGAGATATTAGACCCTAATGAGATCAAGAAAGCCTTCGCCAACTACTTCTGTAATATGTTTATCTCTGAGGAAAACAGGGAATCCTCTGCACTCAGGAACAAGATCAGATCCATTATCCCTAAAAAGATAACTCAACCCGACTTTGTTCTTCTGGGGGAGAGTATTACTAAACAGGAAATTGTTAATGCTATCACTTCACTTAAAAAAGACAAAACTCCTGGTCCTGATGGGATACCGGCTGAGTTCTATCAAGCTAATGTTAGCTGGATAAGCTCAGATCTCCTTGACCTTTATAATGAGGCTTATGAGAAAGGTTCTCTGGGAAATATGATTAACAGAGGTATCATTAAGTTAATCCCTAAAGAGGGTGATAAAACTATTATAAAAAATTGGCGACCAATCACTCTATTGAATGTCTCATATAAAATACTTGCCAAAATTTTGGCTCATAGACTGGAAAGCATCCTGCCTAAGTTTGTTAACTCTACACAGACTGGATTTATAAAAGGTAGATATATCCTAGAAAATCTCATAACCAGCTGGGAAGCAATGAACTGGGCTAAGTCCTCCAACCAGAATGTAGCTATCTTTCTTTTGGATTTTGAGAAAGCATATGATAGAATTGAATGGAATTTTATTGATCTAATGCTTAAGGCATTTGGCTTCCCTGACCTCTTCTGCAAGTATACCAAGATCTTGCTTAAAGATGCTATGGCCCAAGTTGAAATAAATGGATCTCTCTCTGACCCTTTTCCCCTGACCCGGTCTATTAGACAGGGTTGTCCGCTTGCCCCTGCTCTTTTTGTAATTGCTTCTGAAGCTTTATCTTTCATCCTTACTGATAATACTATATCTCTGGCTGTCAAAGGCATCACCTTACCCAACAGTGAAGATTTGAACATTTGCCAATTCGTTGATGATACTAGCTTATTTGTTAAGTTGGAAGAAATTAATTTCAGTTATCTTACTAAAAAGCTTGATCTTTTCTTCTCGATCTCGGGTGCTAGGCTGTCGCAATCCAAATGTATTTGTCTTGGATGGGATGTGCAGCCGCCGGGTTGGTTTTTGAAACATGGATTCCAGTGGGGTGTACCCACCAATATAGTAAGATACCTGGGTATCCCCTTCGCTGTTGATCCTTCTCTTAGAGATATGTGGCTCTGGGTTAAAACTAAGATCACTAAAAAACTCAATAGCTGGTACAACCGATCCTTGTCGCTTGCTGGAAGACTTCAGGTCTGTCAAAAAATATTATCTTCATATAACATATACTACACATCGGCCTAGATGTTTAACAACTACCAAATATTGGAAATCCAGAAGGCCATAAGGAGCTTCCTTTGGTCTGACAGTAAAGGCAACAAAAAGTTGCATGTGGTTAAATGGGATTGGTGCAGCATTGATAAGAAATATTGAGGGCTTGGTTTGAAAGACCTCAGAATCCAAGGTATAGCTCTTGCCACCAAATGGGTCTCTCACTGTGTTGAGGGGGATGAACCATGGAAGGTGCTTGTCCGAAATAATATCTTAAGGGGATACCCAAAGAAGGCTAAAACTTGGAAAGATCTTCCATTTGCTGATATTTTATTTGGTAAATTTCCTATTAATGTACAAGGTTCTGCTGTATTTAAAACCATATGGAAAGCATGGGAGTCTTCTAGACATTGTATTTCTAATAATTCCTTCCATTCCGACAACCTTCTGCATGGTGAAAGGTCCATTTGGTGGAACCTGTATCTCCAGGGGAAGCCTCTTGCCCTGACACAAGGCTGCTCGGCTAAATTTTGGAATAACTTGGGTCTTTCCACATTCATTGATCTATTTGAGAATGACAGTCTGATTAATTGGGATGAGTTAAGAAATAAATACAAACTTTCGGCTGCTCATAAAAAAATGTATTACATGATCTCCAGAGCTTGCTCTGATATCCCTTCCTCCTGCCTCATAGACTCACATAGATACCTTAATATCAAATGGCCTGATGGTACTTTGCTTAGCAAAATCAAAGCCAAAAATGTGTACAATTCCCTGAGTAATAATCCGGATATTATAAAGCATGTCAATTTTTTTTGGTATACATCCCTGGATACAAAGGACTGGAAAAAAATCTTTGATAGAATTTGGAAATCTTATGTTGATCCTAAGATCAGGTGTTTTAAATGGCTTATGCTATTAAATAGGCTCCCCATCAGAAGCTACCCGGTTCCTAATGATGTCTGTAGTCTTTGCAATAAACCTGAATCATGTAGACATATTTTTTTTGAATGTAAATTTGCTAAGAAAGTTTGGGCTTTATTTGGAATAACTTATCCCAAGTTCATTGATATTTTTGAAATAATTACTGGGTATATTCATGGTCTTAAAAATGATTCTAATATTTTATGGCTCATTATTTCCTCTAACATTTTGTGGCAACTATGGAAGTGCAGAAACGAGGAAAGGTATCAAGGTGTACATAGATCTCTTACTGAGTTGTTCTTAAAACTCACTCTTCTGAAAATCTCCTCGCAGGTAGGTTTGTATCATGATGATGATCGAGAGGGAGAAACTTATCAGATTCCTCAAAATGGGGCATTCCACTATGTTCGTGTTTGAAATGAAAGACGGTTACGATTATTGTAATCACATGAACAATATGGCTCTATTCAACAAAACGGTGAAAAAATTACACAAGGAAATCACCAAGAACAAGAATGCGACTGATGATCAGATAAAAATGATTGCTCAAATCCAAGCCAACAAAAACATTGCCTGAATGGAAGTACCCCTTGGATGGACATCATGGGTGGAACAATTTGAAGATCTGCTTTCATTAAACCTTTTTAAATATATGACTCTTGTGTAGTACAATCTCCTTATGTTATTTGGTTAGCTTACTTGGTTTTTTCTTTCTCTCCGTGTGAGGCATGCCTCCGGAGCTGAAATATTCTTGGATCTTCTTCGTACTGTAACTTTTTTTTGATATCTCTATATTTAATAAAAAAAAAAATTATATGTATAAATATGAATATTATATTTGTTGTGTAAGTTTTAATATTTTTAAACATATTATAGTAAAAACTTTCAAAATATGTCATTTTTAAAAACTCTTTACTTTCAACATGATTTTTTTTGGCATAATTTAATTTGTATTTAAGATTATTATAGTACTTGATTATTATAGTGGTATACTTGTAAATGTAAACTTTTTCCTACTAAGACTATAACCTATCCACCTACTATAAAATATTGATTTTACTATAATAACATCTAATAACTATATAAGATATTTCACATTAAAAAATGTATTTAAATTTTTTAATATCTATGCCTTTGAATTTTTTAATATCCTATTGGCTATCCCTTGAACCTCTAGTATTGAAGTACTTTGTGTTGGGAGCCTCCGTGGAATTAGTCATACCTTCCATGCTGACTTTATGGATGCTCACATTCTTCCTTTTGGAATCATTAAGATGGCATGTCCTAATTACCTAGTCCTTGCAAAGGTCAGCATCATTATGTACACCTTACAATATCCAAACAAAAGTTGTATCAGCATGCCAGTATTAATTATACATGTTATCGATATTTCTAGATAATTTTTTGTACATGTTATTAATTATACATGTTATCAATAACGTACAAAAATCAAAACATGCTACGATATTGCTACAAAATAAGCTGTCAAATGGATCTAAAAGTTTTGACACCAAATTTCATTCTGAAGAATCTGTGTAAGCTTTGCTTGCCTAGAAATTGCAAGCAATCGAGAAGAAATGAGGCGTCCAAAGCCATGAGTGATGCCCACACTTTGCCGATGTAGTCCAGGTTTTTATGGTTATTCTGAAATAACAGTTTTGCATGAAACAGTGGTTTAGCAGCGTCAGACAGGTTGGGGGTGAAAAACCCACAATAAACTCACATAAAATGATAGTTCAAAGTAACTAGCACTTGCACTTCTGAGGGGTGCAATGGTTATGCTAATAGTATTAAATGATAATTCTGTATAGTTATGCTATGAAAAGTCGACTCATCCAGACATTTACATTGAACAATATAACTACACACATAGTTCATATTTTGATTAAGAACTATTCTGATGTTTTCTGAAATATACCACATTAACTATTTTTCACAAAGCTAAGTTGTTGTCCTAGTTAACGTCATTATCACATCTGCACTGGACTACATTAGGTGCAACGGAATCTTCAGCCGTGGGGTTCAGAACATCGAACCAATATAGATGCTTGAATGTGCGATGTTGTAGATTCCAACAACCTTGTGATCCCATCTTTGTACAACCTGACGATTCCATGGGGTGTTTGACTAAGAAGCAAACTGCAAACGAAAAAATTTGACAATGGTAGTGCTGATTTCACAAACTCATAGTACTGTTTTGCGGACCTTGAAGCACTTGTTCTAACCACAATTGTCAATGTCCGTGTACTAGAGAGGCGTACTCGATTTCTGATACCATTGAAACTCGCTAAAACCACACCTTGCCTAGGACATCATGTATTTCTGCTGCATTGTATTGATTACAACTGACCAATTTAGAAACTTCATAACCGTTTTGCAGAAAAGTAGGTAGTTCTTTCTTCACCATAGATTCTATAAAAATTAGCATGGTGGAAGAAGTCGTCAACTACAATAGTCTTTTGCCTCAACATAAATAAAAAATAAATTAGTAAATATATCCTTTTAAAATGTTATTTGAAAATAGAAATAATGTATCTTTTACAATAAATAAGAATTAACTAAAAATTAACACAGAATGGAACTTTTAAACACATGTGAATATGCTTGCTTGAATATAAATAATATTAGTTAAGCTATATTTGAACTTGGTACAGAGTCATAGAAATTCAGTTGGCCTTGATCAGTTTTTCTTTGCAGTAATGTTAATTGAGTTTGTTATCATAGCATAACAAATCACTCAAATCCTAACGAACCCAAAAGATAAACATTTGATATATATATGCCGAAATTACTAATATAAACCCTGGTTACTCGCTCCAATAGACAGTATCATTATATGGGGGGTTCACGTTGTCTCCACTATCATAGTATCTGAAATAAGGAATCTAGTTAGGGTAGGGTTGTAAAACTCATTGTAACATGCCAGGTAAATGGAGAAACAATCCCTTGTGGAATGGTAGCATAAGTGTTGTAGCGTAGAGATTGCAGAAGCCATTAGTGAAATTTGTTGGTATGACAATGATCTTATAATGCCAATAAGTTCTTGTGCAAGCCCAGGTGAAAATGATTATTTTTATTATTCTTAAACCAAAAGATCAATGCCAAATTCAATGTGGAGTCTGGACAGAACTAATTTATATGTCAAAATGTCATGAATACAAACTAAAATCTTCCTACATTTTTAACGGTCTCTTTCCACCATTCTATTCCAATATCAGAAATCTTACTATGTAAAGAAGGCTTTTCATTGTTCTTGTTATGTTGTTAATATTTGGCCAGGCCAACTAATGCCTTCACCCTGTTCTACATTTGACTTGTTACGTTCATCGTAGATGAGGGGATCTTTATTTAGCACAACCATTTTTCATGCAAGGGAAATCTAAAAAAATAAAGAGGCTTGGAGCTTTCCTGGCATAGTTTCATTCAAATGGGTTCATGAGAAAGTTTAAAACTTTAAACTTTAATGTTATAATTTTTTTTTGAAGCATTAATGTTAAAAAAATTGGGTGAATTATTGTTTAACATTGGTTAGTGAAAAGGTTATAGATATTTCATGTGGCAAAAAATAACTCCCCAGACAGTGGAAAAATTCACTACTACACGAAGGTGTATTTTAAGACAAAATTTAAATTTTGTCTTAAATATTTAATTTATTATTTTAATTTTTTATAATTTGAAATGGAAATTATTATTATTGTCTTGAATTAAAAATTAAGACAAAAGCTCATGCATTTTCATATACGCGGTAATGAGAGGCAGAGGAAGGCGGGAGGGAAAGGACCGCGCGCGTAAGGGAAAATTTCGGAGGAAAATAAGGAGATTTTAGAATAACTTTCACGGCCTGCATTGAGACTGATTAAGAGGGTTGTGAAGAGATTTAGGGAGGATTATGTTAAGAGATTTAGGAAGGATTATGAAAGGGGTTTTTGTTTAAGGAGATTGATTTGCTAATAAAGTATTTGTGTGCCGTAGATTGTAGGATGAGTGGGGTTGCACATTGTGTATGAGGTGAATCTGCTCGCCGTCAAAGCCCATAGTGAAGTTCTGGACGAATTTTTCAGTAATCTCCTTCGAGTGGGTGTTTTGAGGTATGTTGTATATTTATGTAGTTTTTTAATGTAATGTAAGTAGTTTTGTTAACCCACATTCAGGACATCGCTCCTATTTTTTGTGGAGACGTAAAATAATCAAGTTTTACCTGTTATAATATCTGAAATTCAATTTGGATTCTGAAAACAGAAGCAATAATTATAAATTTTCAAAAATGTTGTGAAGGATCCTTTTCTTTGGGAAAAGTCGATGCAAATTTTTTCAAACCAGGTAATGAAATCTTATTTTCTTCTCTAGATAACCTCTTCTTTTGGATGGCATAGAATATGTGCAGCGACTTCTTGAACGGGTGTTTGTGTCTGAAATCATAGATTGAGTATGTTTTGATAGGAACCAAATATTTTTTGGGGCCATAGGGAGTAGTAGTGATTCTATTTCCTGCGATTAGTGGTTTGTTATTTGCAGGGTTTTGCTGTGTTTGAATTTCCAAAGCTTATAAGATCTATAACGAATGGTGGCCTTTCTAGAACAATCATCGAATTTTTTATTAGGTCATTTTTGGTGTTATCAAATTTTTTTAGGTAATCAGCAGTGCTGGTAAATGTAAGACTGGGTGGCAACATTGGTTTCATTATATATGCCATAACACTCATAATCTTTTGCTAACAACTAAATTCTATTCTAAGCGGATTAATTACATTAATGCTCTCCAATCCTCTGGTTTCATCTATAATGCCTTCAGTTGCTTCAAGCATTGAATTTTCTTTCCTGCTCACAGAATAGCTCTAAACAAACAGTTTTCCAGTCGTAAAATATTACCCATATAGGTTAAAAATGTTAATAGTTAGCTAAATGCTTCTAAAGTTTGAAAATAATAATAAAATAATGGTGCAGAGATTCTAAAAATTACGGAGTCTGAAATTATTCAAAACCAAAAACTTTTGTGAATTTAAGCTTGGTAAAGTACACATTCTAAAATATATAAAATCTTAAATTCCCCAACAGAAAGTAAATGAACAGAGTTTGCATGTGAAAAAGCTTTGTCAAAACCTCACTGTGCAGGGGAAACTGAGAAAATTTATATAAAAATAGATAGAAAAGTAACTGCAAATAATTTCCAATGAGAAAAACAATTACTAGAACATTTCAGATGAAAAAAGAAAATTCTCAGAATCTCTAAACAAAACAGCGACTTAAACAACCTATGTAGTTGAGAAAGCTTTGCCAGGGAAAATCATGTCTATTTATATAGAAGAACAGGGCCAAAATGCCTGTAGAGTGTGGAGCCGTTGCTGCAGAAAAAGAAGCCATCAAGGATGTGTATGGTCAGGAAAAGGATATTTTCCCTTCTTTGAAATACTAGCAACAGTGCTATCAAGATTCAGGGAACAGAGAAAAGATAAACAAACTGTCAATTTGTTGCCTGATAACTAATTCTGAACCGGCACACGACATCCCCTATCATGCTTTACATGCCGAGACAACCTTATTTTAAGATATACAGAGAAGAAACAGAGGCGAGGCAAACTCCATGGTCTTCCACTTCGAATGAACAGAATCAAAAGCAGCCAGGCCTAAAATAAACAGGAAGCAGCGTATCAACATAAGAAAAAATGATCTTAATTATTGTCCACGTGGTCAAGGGTGAAAAAAATATCCTTTACTGGGCAGAGCCATCAACTCCCAGTTTTCTTGCACGTATGTGAAATTTGGAAGCATAAACAAGGTGTCTGGATCGTTTTATGAATGCCAGCTACAAACTATATGCATTTTTTACCAAATTTGTTAATTAGAAAAAAGAAAAAAACACTGGTGAAAATAGCCCCCGCAATCATAGAAAAGTAGAATAAAGAAAAAAAATCAATTTAATGACTGTTAGTGCCTCTGCAAAAATGGCAAGCCCAAAAATTTGATTTTCCCCCTTCCTCTATATCTGGGCATTCTCTTGCAATGCCTCCAGTTTTGCCAATGGGAGTCTGCCAGGGCTGAGGTGATCTTTTCAAAATGACTTGTTAATATCTGTAACGCACTTCCAGAGACGTTGGGAAATATGCATTTTCTTGTCTTGGAATTCTTTTTTCCTTCTCTAACAATTCGAGCTATGAGTGCACTAGCTCCTGCAACAGAGCTCGTAGAATGTGTGTTCTTATGCTTTGGAATTTGCATTTTTCTCTGACACTCTGTTGCCACCAACTTCTACCCAATCAAATCGCAGATAAACATTTTTCAAATATTTTGAACTTAAAAATTGTGCACCTTTCTATGATCTAACATAACATTAATATAGAAACTAGCCAAAAATCAGATCTATTATTGGTTGATTGCAAATGGATTAATCACTATTTAAAGACTGCTGCCTCCGCAATAGTTTCCTGCCTTGGCAGGAACTAAATATGCATAAGATATACCTGTTGAACATGCAGGTTTGTGGGTGGATATAGCCTCAAAATGTGAAGTTACATGTTGTGTAAATATCTCATTACCGAATTCAATGATCGAAGGATATGCACAAAATCGATAGTTTGAGAGATTTTAAGACCACCAAACACGTGTGATTAACATATACAATTTTGAGGTTTGCAATTAAATACACCTTGCAAATGAATCATTTGACAGAATGCCGATGTATGTGTAAAGAAGGGTTGTGAACCATTCGACATACTGTTGTGGAAATACCCTTTTTGTGGAATGTAATACTTGTGTAGTGTGTACAGAATACATTTCTTGAGACTGTTTGTGAAAATATGATCTACAGGTGTGAAGCCCGGGTTTAGGATCTTTACCAGCAACCCTATGGTCTGTGTAAAATGAGGAACATCAAATAAGAGGTGATGAAATGAAGCGCACAATATCAAAGTTTGCAGAAAGTATAGAGACTGTGGCAACTCTCAAGCAAAAGCACAAAAGGTGCCCATGAATTTTTTAAAAGAATTCATAAAAGCCTACATGTGAAAACATGGAAACTATAATAATGCGCCTGATTTGCTTGACTGAATGGCTCAAATAAGTTATTGAAAAAGAGATAAGTCACTTTAAATGCTTGACAGAACATCTCAACATAGCATAAATGTATATAGAATGTGCCAAGGACCACTTGATAAGATGTCCCTACAGGGATGTGGTTTCATAGATGAAATGATAGTTAAAAATATTCCAAGGAACCTTGTGATATATATGATGTTGTGATAGAAGCTTTTGTTAAAGCTTATGAGTGGAGCCTATATAGATCTGGAATTGTAGATTTGAAAAGATACTCAGAAAATATTATACGAAAGTGAGAACATAGAAGAATGATAAACCGATCATCAGAGGCAGAGACAAAATGTTGAAGCAATTCCTGACTAAGATATGTTAAGGAAGAAGGAAAATATTGACTAAATCTGTGACCGGGTTTTGTGCTTGTGTGCCTTTAATCATTTAGACACTGACTAATCATTACACTAGCTTTCTAATGATAGGGTTTTGGATTGGGTGAGACAAGCAGACATGGCGACGCCTGTTGTAACCATGAGAAATGTAGCCATGTACAAAACAAGAATCCCTCTGCCCCAGCAGTCTCCACGCTTTCTTAGTCATCCCATGGGATTAGCTTTAAAAGTTTAAGATATATTCATTATTCTTTAATCAGGTACAAATCTAAATTATGGTTGGTCATAGACCCATGCTCTTAGCTTCAAAATTTTCATTAAATTCCCACTTCCCACTTTATATAAGCTTCGAAGGAAATTTTTACCCTCATTGAATAAGAGCTTTTAAGATGATAAACAATTACCTAATTGTTCTGTAGTTGTTTTTAACAGTGTGTTTTATTTATAGATTTTAGTGTAACCTATGAATTAACAATATCATTGTTGTGTGTTTTATTTACAGATTTTTGTTGTTTTTCCTTTTCATTCTAGTTTTTTATTATCTTTCAATTTTTTTGTCCATATTATTTACCAGCTATTTAGCTAAGCCCACTTGATCATTTAATCTAATGAGTTTTGCATATGTGAGCAACATCATTTGATTATTTATGTTATATTATTACATTTTTTTTCTATGTTTGAGGCTACATGAGAAACATGAAGAATATGAGATGCTTTTTGATGGGTTGGATCTTTTCTATCTTTCAAGGCTACATGAGAAACATAAAGAATATGAGAGCTTCTTGTTCAATTGGAAAACATTGTTGGACAATTGTATATTCTAGATATGGCAAGCTGAAAATAATACAGCTCCAACATGTTAATAATTAAATATTTCCTTCTAATTGTCTTTATAAATATGACATTTCTTACCAAGTTTGTTTGTCATGCTACTTTGTTCATTATTTTGTAAGAAACAAAATTGTGGAAATAATTATAGTAAATATGTATTATTGCTATTTGGAAAAATTGAATGTTGAAAACCACAATAAAAATAATTTAAATCAATTATTTATTTTTTGATACATTTTTCCATATTGTCTCTATAGAGACAATTTCTGAGATTTAAAGACATTGTCTTTACATCCCAACAATTGTCTCTAAAGAAACAAAAATACTTCCTACATAGTGTTTCATAAAAACAATATTTTAAGACAATAATTTAAGACAGATTTAAAGACAATACTTAAATTTTTTTTTTATCTTAAATTGAGACAATTTATTCAAAAATTGTCTTAAAACCCCCTTCCATGTAGTAGTGATTAGTGCTCATCTGCCATCGAAGCATAATGGAAAAGGAGTTTTCGTCAGATGTTGTAGTTGCAATCAGCGTGAGGAGACATATATACAAAATGTGAAAGCCCAAGCAAGGCGCGTGGACTGATTTGAGGATCCTATAATCGAATACGGTCTCATGTTCTGCCAATGGCCACTGGGAAAACTTAACAAACATGATGTAAAATGTGGTGGTCCAGATTGAGCGTATTAATATGTTTAGACACTGAGAACGCATGACCGCAGGATATGCAGTCCCAAATAGATTTGTTAAGATGTTCAAGAAACTTTGAAGCAGGAGTAATTAGCAGATGCAAAATGAATATTAATGACATGTATCTTTCCATGGAAGGCTCGCAACTTTGTATCAAGACTGACTTCCCTTGACTGAGGCTACGATTCACGGATGGAGGTGTGACGTGGGACCTCCCGAGGATAAGAAGTTATGATGTCTAAGGGCTCGTTTGGTGCATGGCATTAACTTATCTAGAATAAGCCTATTCCATAATAAGGGCCTATTCTCGGATTAATTAATTCTAAAAATGAAAGCTGGAATAAGCTATTCTCCGTTTGGATCCCATATTGTAGAATTGGAATAAGGATTATTTTTTATTTTTTTAATTAATTTGAATAATATGTATTTTTAACTTGTGTACACATATACACATACACATATACACACATATACACATGTGTATATACACATGTGTGTGTATATACACGTGTGTATGTATATACACACATGTACATGTATATACACATGTGTGTATATACACACATGTATACATACATCTATACACATGTGTGTGTATATACACACATGTACATGT
>MU224517.1:574896-593796 GCA_018584345.1 Thuja plicata
ACCGAATCCAGACAGCACTCCTGCATCGTCTGGAGGTTCATCAGCCTCAGATGCCTCACTTTCTTCACCAGATTCCAGGGTTCTGCACCTCGCCGAAACCCCAAATTTGAAACGCCCTCCGCGCCCTGTTAATTAAAATAGAAAATACTAAAATTCAATCTCGTTTCTTAATAATATTAAGAATTTGTACTATAATTAAAATAGAAAATACTAAAATTCAATCTCGTTTCTTAATAATATTAAGAATTTGTACTAAAAATATGAAAATATCAATTTCACTAAAAAAAAAAAAGATTTAAATCTAAAATTTGTATTAAAAACAAATATATATTCCAATTTTATATTTTGTGAGATCATTTATATTTATTTGTTAGTTCAGTGTCTTTGTCATTAGGCTACGTTATTCTACGTTAGAGAAAATTTTGATTCACTTTTTGCATACATTAATGAAGTACATGAGGTCAAAAGGTATGTTGTTAAATATAAGAGGATGTTGTTTGTTAAAAAAAGGTCTCAATTGATAAGTAATAGCTTCAAATAATAATCATACACATGCTTCACCTCTTCTCTCTCTTGTCAGGTACTCATAATTTAGAGAACACACAAAAGGGTGGTGTAAATGAGTACCTTTGATTTGAATCATGTAATAGCGAAGATTCTATGAATAACGAATGAAAATGGACAGTCTACACTCCTGCACTTGTCTTGCATGTTTCTCTTAAACTTTCAACCGTCAATGTATAAATAAAGGTCGTTCACCATGTGATATACGTTTTGGACAGAAGGCTACAGATTTTGACACTATATCACTTGCTACTACCCCAGTCCCTCTTGCTATTTCCGTCCACGTGTCTTTCTTTGCATTTGCATTCGAAACTATTTTTCTGAAATTTTTCTGTCTGCACAGAATTATACCTAGTGGCTTCAAGGCCAGATCACAAGATTCTAAAGCACTAAAAAGGACTCAAATTTTATGTGGACATCATCGTTTGCAGGCCATTCAACATTTGTGTTGATTCGATGACTCTGTACTGATAAATAATCCCATTATGCATACAACCGTTGCAACAATAGATGTATAAATTTGCATTTCAAGGACCACTGCAAAAGTTTTCTTCTTTATAACCCTTTGGAACACAAGCTGCACCAATGGAAGGATGAGTCCATACATTCCAGCCGCTGCAACAGTGCAAATGAAGCCTATTCTGTACTCATCATTGCTCACTCCTTCGGGCCTGTCACTACCTGAACTGACTCCAAGGAAAACAACCCTGAAAATAAGTATAACTAGAGAATTCATGACAGATGGAGTGATTTTTTGCTTGTTCAATATAAATGCAAACACTGCATTGAAGGCCAATTGACTTGAACAAAGAAGAGAATATGTTGAAGCCGACATAAAAGAAACACCCCAAGAGTAAAGCAAATTGTCTCCTACTAAAAGTAAGCCCAGGGCTACATAGATGAGACCCAATTTGGGTGTGAGGGTTGTAAGTCTAGAGGATCCCTTTTTCTTTTGAAGATAGAAAAGTAGGGGAATGAGAAGAATGGGCCATCCCACACATTACAACAGAGTTGAGAGCCATCTATTGTTACCACCATTGTCAAAATAATATCTGCTAAGAAGGATACCAGCCGCCTGACCCACAATAAGTGCAAGGATGCTTGATACCACAAGCACCCAATACCTTTTACCTCTCTCAAATACCAGATTTCTATTTCTTTGCCCACTCCCTGCAATTCATGTTTTTCCAAGGTCAGAAAGGCTTAAAAATTGATAATTAAGTTACCCCTCTGCTAAAATCTCTCATTTTAATACCCATACCCAATAAATCACTGTCAAAACATTGAAAGAAATTGACATAGCTGTGTTTATACTCAGGATATGATCGCCAAAACTCTTGGGCTACCGTATTATTTGGAATAGACTGGGAAAAGTTTCTCTTGCCTAATTATTTGCGAAAAGAAATGGGGAAGAACAAAAAAAAATTAAATTAGAAAGACAGAAAAGGCATACTGATGGTGTGAGGCTCAATAACATCTTCTTCCTCACCTCCTTCCTTGGAGACGGGGCTGCAGTTCGTACTGGATTCGAATGGGGGAGTACCAGGAATTGGAATATAAAGAGCTGGATTTGAATGTGAATGTGAACACATTTTTATCTTATTTTCTCCTGCAACAACGCGCAATTCTCGCATTTCTTTATCCTATTTTCTGAGTGGATTTGACCGACTGCTTAAGCAAATCAATCTTCAGTTAACATTTTTCTAAGTTTCTATGAGTACAACGAATTGGAAAAAGATTGATTTATAGAAGTCTATTTGATGACTAGGGAGAGGAGAGACTAGTAGGTGATATGTTAGATGGAGGGAATAGATAATAGGTGATATGTTAGATGCCATGACACCTGTCAATCCAAACATTGGCTAGGTAAATCCACTGTTTATTACATTTCTGTTTGATCAGGCCATTCCTAACTTTCGATGGTTATTTGCAATTATTTATTAGACATGTCACTCCTTATCAAACAACGGTCCAAAAGACGCAAACAGATATTTGGACTACAAACAAATACGATCACTGACACAAGTCTTTTCATGAAAGAAAATAAATCTAAAATATGGGTGAAAGCAAGTTGAGAAAGAAAACGTTTGATGTGAAAAGTGACGGATAAGTCTGGGAAATAAATTAAGCTACGGTTCACCTTGCTTCAATGGTAGTCTTTCTCTTTCCAAGGTTTTTGGACTGTTGATACGGGCCCACTCGTGCCTGAAACCTCTTCGGCTTAGAGCCAAGGACTGAGGAGCATCCACGCTGCCAAATTCGCCTGGGGCACGATCCCAGCCTCATCCCTTATGGTGTCGGAGCCTTGCACTCGGCAAGACTTGATCCTTGGTGGGCTCGTTGTGAGCCATTCAACTTCACCAGTAGACCAAGGGCCCATTGACATAAAATTTTATTTTGATTTTATTATAATTTTTTTTAGTATATATATATATTTTTAATATAAATTTTAAGATAGTTAGAGAAGAGAGAATTAAGTACAATTTTAGGGTAAGAGGAGTACATAGTTAGAGAAGAGATAATTAAGTACAATTTTAGGGTAAGAGTAGTACATCGCGTGAGAGGTCATGTGGGGGAAACCACGCTCTTACATGGATTGGTGGTCTTTCTGTACGAAAATGAGTCACAAACGAGGGTTAAGTAGAAAGGACACTTTTTGCCAATATTTAGAAGAGACAGAGAAGGGACCAGCTGCAATGTCTTTCGAGCCCTCCCTTTCTCCCTTCAAATTTCGCAGCAGCAGACACAGGCTTTAAATCTGAAAGAAACCGCTATGCAAAATGCGACTTGGAAGAAGAGGAAACGAGCAAATTTGTGTTTTTAGTTTTGAGATATTGAGCACTTTTGAAAAAAACATTAAATAATTTGATTGATACTACAAAAATTTCAATGAATTTTGAAATTTTACTCTGCTTCATCGTTTTAATTATTGGGACTGAAAATTATATAATCATTACTTATATATATTTTAGTAATTATATAATAGTTAGTTATATATTTTAGTATTATTTTTTATTTAGAAGTCAAAATGGTCATTTAAGAGTGACACTTAATGATTATTTATATATTTTAATAATCATATATTACAATTATTTCAAATATTTGTACAATTAATTATATATATTTCTATAATAATTAGTTTAGAAACTAATTTTTCACAAATGCTCTAATAAACATGCAATATGCAATATGATTAAATATTAAAATGTTAACTACTAAGAATACAAGTGAATGACTACTAGTAGATAATTCTGCCAGAAGGGCTTTAGTCAAATCCATTTCAACCAGAATGCTACCAAAGGTCTAAAAATCTTTCTAAGGAATTTCCTATAGCTTCAAAACACGAGCTAAACCAGAACTGAAGCGACAGATTTGATAATCTTACCCATATTGGAATTTCATCAAATGATTCAATTACCTGGTTGAAAGTTGGTTACCATGGTTTTAGCAGCAGTTTTTCCTCCCCTTGAATCCCTTGACGGTATGCACATCATTTCTATTCCCTGTCTCCTCCAACAATGAGTCTCGTGCATTGAGCAGGAAAGAGTATCGGGAAAGAGCTTCAAACAACTCCCCCGACGCCTGAGGAGAAGCATCCCTAGCCGCTGCAACAGTCGGGAGTGGAGCCATGACAATTAATTATAATATATTTAAATAGAAATGATAACTTATTGGACTTGTTAGAAATACTTCCAAGAGAACTAGTTTGAGTTGCTTGTAAGGAAACCTACGACACCCTTCATTGACCCTTCTTCAATGAGTAACAAATTTTCTCAAGGCCAATTTACATGTGAAGACTTCTAAATTGTAAATGAATATAAAAAATCATTCCTATATTAAAAAAATAGTATTGCATCTAGCATTGCAAATAAATAAATGTATTATACTTTTAGTAAAAATAAAAAAAAATTGATTCATTTTAATATTTCTCTTTGATTTAAAATTATCTTTTTTATTAACTTTTTTACAGAGTTTTTACCTAAGTTTTTATAATTGTTAGATGGTGCAATCAAAGAATATACCTTCAAATTTATATTCTAATTACACAGAAGCATCTATAATCACATAATATATTTGAAAACACATGTCAATAAAAACTATAAGTAATTTAAATTGATGTTGAAGTGATAGGTGAACACAAGTAAGTGGGAATTGTAAAGGATGATCTTAGTTAAAAATTCAGAAGTGAAAGAGGCATAAACATTCAGTGGATGAGAATGAAATTTTTCTCCCCATTTTTAAACCACTAAATGTTCAATTCCTCATTTACTCATATACGCAACTTATCATTCTTCCTCTTGAAATGCTACAGATTTTTAGCTTTCACTATCTGTCAAGCTTCTCCAATAGTGACAGGAGCTACTAGGTTCTATTTTGGCTTTATTTTTTAGCTGCATTTTTTGGACAGTTGTATCTAGAATGTAGTTAATTTTCGATTTTACAAACTCTTCAACTTGGGCTTCTTATTGATTAAAAATAAAAAATATAGATATATCCTTAACACCACTCTATCCAAAGAAAATGCCCTTAAAATCATAATTAATTGATAAATTTCTCATACGATATGTTAATAATTCATAGTATTTAATTTTTAAAAATATATCTTTATTAATTGAAATTTCTAATAGACGCCGAAATTTATGAAACTACGTTACTTAAAATCGCATAGGTACCTAAACTATATCAAAATCAGTAGATGTGAAGCTGAGCAGTTCTCCACAACGTTTTGAACACGGAAGAAGAAGAAAATAACCCAATCCCAACTAAGACTCAATGTTGTCACGTGGGTTGAGCAGACGTAAAGATAAGAAAAGCGTTTTTGTCCGTCCGTGAATCGCGACCTTGCTCATCGGAAGTCGGTCTTGGTAGGAAACTGTGAAAGCTATATTCCATTTTTCACTTTACGTGATGGTTACACTCTTCTTACGTAACAAACAATTTGTAATTCAATTCAATGGTTTAACGTTTGCAAAATTACTTGCAGAAGAAGTACTAAAATTTTCGTTATTTTATTTATCAAGCATTGAATTCAAAAAGTTATTTGATTTCATTAAATAAACCATATCATTCTACTAGAATTTTTGAATCTTGATGCCAAAAAGAGTAACATCATAATTAACCATTATAACATGTCAATTACAAGCTATTTAATTCGATAAATTATTTATCAATATATTTTAATTCTATTAATATTAATTTTCTTTTTTTCTTACTATTATTTTAGAAACAATCTTCTTCTTATATTTTAAGATATATACATAATTTTACATGTATGTACAAAAGATAAACACATTAAAGAGAACTGTAATGACCTAAATATGAGTTCCACAACTCATTTCTAAGGAATTCTTGAATTTGTAACCACGCTTCAGATTTGAGGTGTGACGGTCCACAAAAAGGAAAGCTCATAAGCCCATATTTAAAACCAAAACGTGCATTTAACTGAAAAACTTCAAAAATAATATTTGTTCCGATCAAGGTCAAGTCAAGAAAACGTAGAATGGAGGCTTCATTCAATTAAGAACTTGGAAATTAAAATGAAAAACCTAACTTGTAAACAAAAATGCATACCAAGATAATGCAAACAGGGAAATGCAAAATTCAAACGAAGGAATGCAAATATCAAAGAAAACGAAATACTCCAAATCGAATACAATGATAACACGGTCAAATATTATGGGACTTCTCCGTTGAACACAAATCACGTCCACTATATTTGAACTTACAAAATTTTCAAAGTTTAATTCTCAATACTCCGTCAAATAACATAAAAAATGACGCAACCCTCCAATTTGTGTCCAAAAATTCGGTCAAACGATTCAAATCGACAAAAGCCTCGATTTCAATACCTAAAACTCCATTAAACACCTCAAATCAATCGAAGCCTCCAAATTTATGTCACAAATCACCGTCAAATACCTCAAAATCGAAAGAAAAATCAAATGAAAGTCCTCAAACTCTATCCGATGAATCTTCAAATCTGTGTCCAAACAATACGCAAAGTGACTCAAAATATTCAAATCCATGTCCAAAAACCATATCAAACAACTCAAATCGACAAATGACTCAAATTCGTATACAAAAACTCATCAAACAAATCCAAATCGACAGAATGCTCAAAATCAACCATAAAATTCGAAATGCGGAAAATGTGTAGGAGAATGCATTAGAGCGATTTGATGATAGATAAGAACACAGAGCTCACCTCTGCGAAATCATGATCCCCTTACTTCACTCATCCGTTTACAAATACTTATAATATAAAGAAAAGTAAGTAATCAATCTCTATGTATAGAATTTGACCAAACTAAAAATTGAAGTTTGCTTATTTTGAAGTTCATTATATATCTCAAAATTTTTTTTCTGATAATCTTTTCAATTTTATAAACTTATTGGTACTTTTCTTATCATAAATTGTATGGTTAAGGTGCTTTTTGATGGTAGTTCTTTTAATTTTAATTATTTACTCATTTGAGTATTTAATGAAGTGTGTGTGATTAAAGAATATGTATTAGTTTAAATTGTACTTAATATCTTTTTGGAAATAAGGAATAGTCAACAATAATTTATATTTATATATATATATATTCATCCAAATAATTAAAAGGATTTCCAAATTCAAACGTACTATACAAAAATGACTGAAATCCTTGTTTAAAATGCTGACAATAAGGAGGACATAAGTAATAAATCCATAAAGTAGAAAAGGAAGCTAAATCTTGAAAATAATACAAAATGATGAGATCAATGCATAGTTGTATGACACATAAACTCTTAGTATGTCATACACATATTTTAACATATAAACATAAACACAAATTTAATATTTTTATTTTCTTAAAATAATAAATTTTCCTCTTATATCATACTAGACATAAAAATCTCCCATGAAAGCTTATTGGCAATGCAAGTGCAAAGCATTCAAAGTTGGGTGGGATGGAACCCATTTCACACACCTACAAAAGACCATATATGATAACTCTCAAGTTCACGATTTGTATGCAAAATAGAATAAATCAAGTCATTATGGAAAGACCTATCTAAACTAATTTATTTCATTAACTTATGTCAAATCTGATTTATTTTAAACATTTTTTACTAAAGGAATTAACTTTTAAATGATCAATATTTTCTTAAATTAACTTTAAGAAAAATTAGCTGTATTAAGGATAAATATATCCTCTTAAATAAATTCCTATCTAATCTAATTTTTATTCTTTTCTTGTCCAATATTCAAAATTATCAACTTAGTAGAAAGAAATATAAAGTAATATTCTCATTCTAATTAGTTGTCTAAATGTAAAAAATTCAAGTCTCCTAAATTTGCCCTTCTAACTAAAATCAGTTTTAAACTCATCAATGGTTCAACATATTGGTTGAATATCCTAAATTCTAAATATCTTTAGAATTAGGGAGAATTAAGCATTTTTCAAAAATCCTTTTCCTGTGGCTCTAATATATGGAACAATCTTCTCAAGACTATCCCAACTCTTAGACAAGGCTATGTTTAGCGAATTGGGAATAGTTAAAAGGTCAAGCTTTGTCCAAAGACCCATTGATCTACAACACTCCTTTGGAATTCCACCCAATTTTCTTAGATCTTGAAAGGGAGCTTTCTTTAAGGCTCGGTTCTCAAGTGAGTAATTATTGTTATTTATCCTCTAATCCCTTAAAATGGAGAATTTACCCTTTATGATTTGTGGGTCCTCTCAAGCTGGTGGCAGTTCAACTTCTTCAACTCCTTAAGTATTTGAGGTTTTGCAGATTGGACCTTCCTGAAAAAACTTATTTGGATTCGATCTGCTAATGGAGTTTACTCTATTAAAACTAGATATGATTTTCTTTCTCCTTAAAGGCCTCATGAATTTAATTGGAAAAATGTGTGGAATTCTAAAGTTATTCCCAACATTAGATTATTCTAGTGGACGGTTTGTCATTGTAAAAATATCACTTTGGACAATATTCACAAAAAAGAAATCTAGCTATTCAATAGACATTCCCTATAAAAAAAAATTGGAATGTGTTGCTCATCTCATGTTTACATGTCAATACTCTTGGAACCTTAGGTAGAACCTTATGAATCTTTTTTTTCTAGACAATGGGTTTGGTCTCTGGACCCTTAGATGAACACTTCTAGTTGGTCTCCTCCTACCACACATCCTTTCACATGTGAGTTGTGGTGGAATTCACTTCTTCATGTGAGCTGGTCTTTATGGAAAGAATGCGATGATTGCATTTTTAGAGAAAAGTATTCAAGCTGGGAGTCAATCTACTTTTCTACTATTAACAATATTAAGAAAAGTATGAAGAAAATTTTGCAAATTAGACACACATCCCCTACCTCTTCTTTAGATTGAGAGGTAGATATAAATTTGGGTCTTTCCCCTTTTGTTAAGGGCTAGATCTCCCCTCCTATGGGAGTCAAAAGTAATATTAAATGTTCCCCCATGACCTAGGATGGATTAAACTCATTTTTAAAGGCTCTTCTTTTGGGAACCCAGGTTCGGTGGGTGGGGGTGGTCTCATCTACAGACATAAATGGAAATTTTTTATTGGTCTATGCAGCTAGCTTGGAGTCCCAAACTGCCCACATGGAAGAAGTAGTGATGACTTACTATGGTATTGTGTTTCTTGTTCACCATGATTTAAAATTAATTCATCATTGAGGGGATGCCCTCAACATCTTCATGATGTTGACTAAAGTCGCTAAGCATGGATGGGAGATGATGGATTTAATTCTCAAAAGTAAAAGCTTAGTGAACACGCTTGACAATGTCAGATTCTAGCACATATTCTATGAAGTGAATAGATCTACTGTTAGGTTGTCATCTATGAGTTAGTTCACCGACTCACTCCAAACCTGGTTTGAAGCTCAAGAATTGCCTTGTAAGGCACTTGTGACCATTAATCAATATACTTCCACACATGGAAAAAGACATGCAATACCTAATACAAATTTATAATGATTTCTCATGTATTGGAAGGTGATTATTATCTGATGGAAGGAGTATTATTGAGATCATCTCTATGATTTTTCTCACCTTCATTTTTGGAAATTTCCTATTCTCTATTAATTTTTTTGTCAATTTGAATTCTTGCAAGGAAGCCATGGGGGGGCCTTATTCATAAGAAGCCTGATAATTGGGAATAAATGAAGCCAGACACTACTTTTCGACCTATTCTTCAAGCGGGCTAGGTGGAAAACTACATTCAAGGAATGAAGGGTTTTGACTTGGAATTATCTAAGAAATTTTCTAAGTCCTATGACCAAGGAAAAGTGACTATAGAAAAAATCCTCATGTGTTGTCTCATTGAATCTATTGTAGTCATTTCTAGGTTATGGGTGAAAGAGACAACTCTTCCTAGAAACTAAAATGTACATTACAAATAGGACTTCAAGAAATTTCTTGTCCTAGGAGAAAAATTCCCTTGCCTTCAAAATGAGATCAACTAGAAAGAGCTCTCTAGTGAATGAAAGGATATGGCTCTAGTGATAATCAAATTTATCACTCTCAAATGTAGGTTCAAATGTTTCCACTCCCACCTTTTTCCTATTCTCAAAACTTAAATAAGCATAATATCAAGCTTAATTTCCCATTTTGGATTTTGTCTTTTCTATCTTAGTCTATTGTTAAATCCAAAGCCCATGGGGCCTCTCCCCTTTTCATCAAGGCCCCATGATCTACTTGTATAAATTTCATCTGGCCCTTTTCCCAGAGGTTGGGCCTAAACATTTCAACATTATTGTTGAGACTAACAACCAGTAGGATAGCAAAAGGGCCTCCCCTTCTATAATTATTACTCCTCCCCTATCTCAACTAGGGTTAACCCTCAAAGGAAAGACAAGTTGAAGGCCTTAGGAAAAAGGTAAGAGTTGGAAGAACACGTTATTGTCTCTTAGGATTCTTCCTCCTCTTAGTCAATAAGATTAGAGTGGACTTGTAAGAATATCCCGCTGAAGAGCACTTGTCAAGATCCTAATATCAATTCCCCTATTTCTACCCCTCATAACCAAAAAGATGATCCTAATGTCCCTTATAAATTTCCCCCTCCCTCCTCCCACAAACCTACCCTTAAAAATGAGTTGCCTCATTACCCACGTATCCTAGATAAATTTGATAAACTATGCATCCTCTATAACCACCAGAATGTGATCATCAAATGGTTAATTTCTTAGCTCCACATAGCTAAGAAAAATCTTACCAGGTTGGAGGCCTTCATTCTCTATTGGTTTCATCTGATATGCTACTTTGTATGGAAAACTATCCCCTGGTATCAAATCCATACAATGGCTAATACTCCTCACAAGTGGTAATACATCAAGGACATTATTTGATATGATGTTGGCATACTCATTCAACAATCCAATGACTTCTCTTGGGTGTTCTTCTCCTGATACAATCTCCTTAGACTTCTTAGGTGCTAAAGAAAAACACACATTATCATGCCTCAGGCCATCCAAGAAATTTCTGCCAGCCACTAAATAAATCCTTGCACTAGTACATACTTCACTCTTAAGGGGTTCCTCTAGAGGTAACAATTTTTTCTTTATTTAATTAGCAACAATGGTGTATAGATTCTTCCTACCATCATGTATATCTTGTCTATCATACTGCCAAATTATACCCAACAAGACATGACATGCATCTATAGGCATAATATCACACAAAACCTCATCATAATACTTCCCAATATTGAATTTAGTTCACTTACTAGTACCTTATGTTCATCTTGTATCCATGCAATGCGATAAGGTTTAGGATGTTTCAATATCTACAAATTTAGTTTGTCAACCAACTCCTCTGAAGCATATTAGAACTGCCACTCTCTATGACAACATTGAACACCTTGTCTTGTACCTTGCATCTGGTCTTGAACAAGTTCTTCATCTATACCGGTTCTCTATCTTGTTCTTCATGATATAGGATTCTCTGAGTCATCAAGGTTGCTCCATCCTATGCTTGATTGTTGTTTATTAATCCAGAGGACTCCTCATATGCAAATTTTGTTCACCTAATGCTCCATGCCTTCTTCTTAGAATTTCCTTATTTGCATTCAAATGCTTGGTGTCCTACTTCACAACATTTGAAATAAGTGCCACTAAACTTCCTATTAGAGTAATAAGGTATTACACTTATTAATTAAATCATTCTGATTTAATTATTAAATCACTTACTATCTCTAGTTTACTTAAGCTAAACTTTAGGCATATAATAATTAATTCTATTATTAATTATTATCATGTAACCTAGGGTTTCCCTTTTTAGGGTTTTGATCATCTTTTATAAGGTTTGATGTCTTTGTATTTGTTAATCAATTTTGATTGGTTTTGAATCATCTTGTATTTTGTATTCTATTATTGAATCAATTGAGGATGTTTCCTCTTTCACATATTTGTTGTTTCTGGCCTCCCTGGCTTTTGCTTCTCTCTTTCTGTAACAGGTGTTTGCATGTAGGTGATTCTTGGGAGCTGTAGGGTTGAGTTTTAATCAACTCCAATATGGTATCAGAGCTCCAAATCTCCATGCACCTATTCTCTTCATGATAGATTTGGCCTTTTTCTTCAGATCTGCATTTTTAAGAGGTTTTCTATTTTAGATTTTTGTAAATTTGGGGTGAGTTGTTTTTTGGAGCCCTTTGGGCACAAACCGACCTCACGGTTGCGCTCAATAGGCCCCAAAACCCCTATTTTCATATATGGGACATCCAACTTGGACACAGTTGCATTCTAAGGCAAATTTGTTTTGCATGTACGACCCTTTTTCTGGGCACATTTTTCAAAGCAGCAAAAAAATTAAAATAATATTATAAAAAATAATTTTTTTCTTGGAACCTCAACCAATTTTGGCCAAAATTTTGGTAGTCCCACCATATTTAGCGGCATCGCCAGATTTAGCAGATCTTCACCAGATTTAGCTAAGATCATGTGGAGTTCTTCTTGTTTTGGAGCCCTCTTCGATTTTTTACTCATATCTTGAGAAAATGGAGACATTTTTTGCAAAATGATATATCCTTGGAAATTTGGTTCCGACCTTGATCTATTTTTGGAGGTTTGGTTTTTTGATTTTTCCATCTCGCAGCTATTTTTTCCAATCAAAGTCAGGGTTCTTTTTGCACTCCGAAAGCCATATCTTGGTCATTTGAACTCCATTTTTCAACTTCCGCATTTCATTGGAAAGTTGGTTCAGTGCTCTATCTTATTGTATGGGTCTCACATCCAACATCTTCTCCACGCATATTTCACTTAATTTTTTTTCCTTTTTTCAATCTGGTGGATATCTTAGATGTTTCAGATCTTGGGATCATTTGCCTTGCGTGTGATGACTCCTTTTTATATGTTACTTATGTTCTTACAAATTTATGTCATTCCATAGTATTGTAGACATCTATTTCTATAACATTTCTTTTTGTAAATGCACTAAGATAAAGTGTCATCTGTTGCATGCATGGGATCTTGCACATTTTTGTGCCTATTTGTACTCGCACTAAATTATAAAGTGTCATGTGGGGGTTCGATCTACCTTTGTCAAATGAGAATTCCTTCCATGAAATTAGCCTCATGATTTGTGTCAAGAGAGTGTTTCCTCCATGACACCATCCTTTATATGTGTTTGTACTTTCTTCTACACTTTCTATGTTCCTAGTTCTTCATCATACAGTTATTCTTGGTAGTTTGATTTAGTGTACCTTTCATGCCTCTCCCTTCTTATGATTATGGGGGGTATCTCCTATTGGTTCTAATTATTCCTTAGTTTGATGGAGTGATCTATGTATTCATTATTTGTTCCTATGTACTAGGCAGATGTAGTGGCTGGGTACCTATGCATTTCAGTGAGATGAATCATTTACCATATGGACACTCTTTCATTCCTATTTTAGAGGCATCCTTCCATCTTTGATTGATCAACTCTTTACGCTTTTTTTGCAATATTCTCTACCTTATCATGTTCTATTACAGTGGAGGTTCCAACAATTATTCTTCGATAATATTTGCAGCTTCATGCTTCAACAATGTTTCTCATGTTCTTCATTTGTTCCTATCTTCTGGAACTTTCTCTAGTTTGGAGGCTTCTTCACTCCTTCACTAGGATTTATCTCTTTTTGGAGAGGGGTTTTTCCCACTGGGTTTTCTCATTTCTCCTCTTTATAGAGATTTTTTTTACTTGGGTACCTGATCAGGCCATGTTTTTGGGACCCATTTCCTGCTTTCAGTAGTTGTTTCTAGGTTTTAACTACTCCCTAAGTTTATCTTAAGGGGGGTGTTAGATTTATAAGTTATTCCACTTATTAATTAAATCATTCTGATTTAATTATTAAGTCACTTATTATCTCTATTTCACTTAAGCTAGAAACTTTAGGCATATAATAAATAATTCCATTTTTAATTATTATCATATAACTTAGAGGGTAATACCACAATAGTGGGTTACATTTTTTGGGAGGAAGGAATTCACCTCAAAAAGCGTGACCCACTAAAAAATTCATCATACTTTTGATCGGAACAATGAAACACTTTCGATCAGAAGTGAGTTACTTCCGATCGAAAGTACGTAAAATGGCTACTTTCAATCGGAAGTTACTTCCGATCAAAAGTACCTACTTCCTTTTGATCAAAAGTAAGCAAGTACTTTTGATCGAAAGTACTTACTTTCGATCGAAAGTAAGTAGGTTTTTTTTGGCGGAATACAAAGCCCGTTGAAATAGCCATTTTCATTGTTTCGACTGGGTTGAAAGCGACAGACAGAGTGGGCATCCATTTTCTCGAACGTCTTTATTCAGGTTTTTCACATTCTTAATTTGCATATTTTATTGTTTTATAATATATATTGTTTGTATATATGCATTATAATGTTTTTTTATATATATTGTTTGTATATATGTGTATATATGCATTTATACATGTATATATACATGTATATATGCATTTATACATGTATATATACATGTACATATATGCATTTAGGTGTATATATATGCATATATGTGGATATATATGCATATATGTGCATATATATATATATGTGTGTGTATAATGTGTATATATGCATATACATATGCATATATGTGCATATATATATAATGTGCATATATGTGTATATATACATGTATGTGTATATATGCATATATGTGTGTGTGTGTATATATGTGTGTGTGTGTGTGCATATATAATATATGCATATATGTGTATATATGCATATATATACATGCATATATGTGTGTATATATACATATATAATATATATGCACACATACATATATATGTGTGTGTGTGTATGTGTGTATATATATATATGCACACACACATATGTGTGTGTGTGTGTTCATATATATGCATATATATGTATGTGTATGTATGTACATATATATGCATATATGTATATTAAAACAAAATTAAACATTAAACTAGATTGAACCATAGCCTTGATTCTTAATTGAATTACACATTAAAACATTTTGAACTCTAACCTTATAAACACTCAATCAAGTTCAGCCTTAATCCTAAACCTTCAATTGAGCCTTATACTAACTCCATCTTAGCAAATTTTAAATTAAAAATCAACCTTAATTTGTGTCTTATCAAGTTATCACATGTGTCTAATTAATTTGTCCCCATCATATATGTACCCCAACTATAATTTAATCCTAATTATAATCATGGTATTAAACCTAACCCTAATATTCACCTTAACCAAACCCTAATATGAACCCTAAAAAAAGCCTAATTTAAACCCTAACCAAAGTATAATCAAAACCCTAAAGTTAGTCCTAACCATAATCATAATTCAACCCTAACCATAATTCTAACTCTCAGCCTAATAATACCCCTAAGCCTAATCCCAATCTTAATCATGATATAAACCCTCATCCTAATCATAATCCCAATCTTAACACTAACCCTAATCCTTATCGTATCCCTAACCATGATATAAACCCTAATGCTAATCATAAAATTGACCCTAAACCCTAACCGTAAATATATATTACTAAATACTAAAGCTTAATCCCAACCTTAATCATAAATGTTAAGCCCTAATATATGTAAAACCATATGCTAACCAGGTAATCCTTACCATAAACCTAAATCCTAAATGTTAAACCCTAATCCTATCCATAATTGCTAAACCATAATCCTAAATGTTAAACCCTAATTATAATTCCTAAACCATAAATCCTAAATATTAAGTTAAACCATAATCCAAAATGGTAAACCCTCATCCTAAATGTTATTAAACCCTAATAATAGATGCTAAACCCTAATCCTAACCGTATTCATAATCCTAAACCCTAACCCTAACCCTAAAGCCTAACAATAATACTATGTATAAACCCCAACCCTTACTATAGGCTCCTAACTATAATACTAATCTTAGAACCTAAACCCTAATCTCATTCAAAAACATAACTTTAAACATAATATTAAACATTATGTAAATACTAACCCTAGTCCAAGGCATAATCATTAACAACCTATCTTGAAAACCAAATTAAACATTAAAATATATTGAACCCTATCCTTAACTCTAAATTGAATTACACATTTAACCATGTTGAATTCTAATCTTAACACTCAATCAAATTCTTTACCTTAACCCTAAACCTTCAACTAAACCTTATATGAACCCCATCACAGTGAATTTTAAATTAAAAATTAACCTCAATTAGTTTCTTATCAAGTTATCACATTTCTAGAATTAATATGTCCTCATTGCATATGTACCCTAACTATATAATTTAATCCTAGAATCATAATCATAGTCTTAACCCTAACTAAAATATTTCCTTAACCAAACCCTAATATGAGCCCTAACAAAAGCCTAATTTGAACCCTAACCAAAGTGTAATAAGAACCCTAACATTTATTTAAATGGTCCATATGTACATATGTGTGTAATTTATTTAAATGTTCTTGAATTTAAATGTAATTAATTTTACTTTGAAATAATGTACCATCGCATCATATGTATGTAGTATATGTGTGTAATTTATATGTAGACTTCATTTGACAGTAAATAAAATCTTTCAGGTACATACATATATATAGATTTTTCAAACATTATTACACATCACACATGGCAGATGCACCCATTCCCCCTGAGAAACTATTTGCACAAACTAATAAAGAAATTCAAATGTTGCAAGATTCTATTAATAATCTGACCAGCTCCATTGTTTATAAGAACACATGTCAATCTATACTTCATAGCTTGATTACTATTAGGGATGACCTTCATAGTACCACTCCCTATGGCCAAGATGTTGCAGAGGCCATACTTGAGAGGAAGAGACAAGAGGTTGGCCATGGTCTTTCTCTCAAGGAGGTACAGGCTTTAGTGCCTAAAGAGACCCTGAAAAAGGAAGTTTTTCCATCTTATGCAGAGTTATAGTATGTGAAGGGATATCAAGTTACGAGGTGTGATGATCCTGCCATAGCGACATTGATATACCCACGATTTCTAGCTGCTCATGGTCATTATCCAAATAATGATCAGATTCTATTGTATTTTGCACAGCAGATTTATGCTGAGGTTCGTGTAGGGAGGGAAGTTAATTACACTGATTTAATAGGACACCTAGGATAGGGGCTTGGTAGACTTGCTGTTAAAGACGCGTATCATCGATCAGATCACAAGAGGCTAGTACACAGGGCCATTGTTGGTCAGAGGGCACCTGCAATAGCTCCTTCATTGACTCCTCTTGCAGATGATGTTATCCGTAGCACCCACCTTCGAGGTGCCATTGATAGTGTGGGGGATATTGCAGTAGCTGTTGCATCCATATCTAGCGATCAGGTTGGTCAGTACTTGATGTCTCGACGACACTTTAGACCATCAGTTGGAGCATCCTCTAGCAGGGCCACACATGACATGTATACTGCAGTGGGGATCCCTTCACAGTCCAGTCTAGAGGGACTTACAGGAGAGACAACACGAGTCACATTATCTAGTTTGGCTGAGGATTTGTTGGATGCTTATGCATTTATAGCAGCACAACATGATATCCCCATATCGAGTGTTAGAGCTCATGTGGGTACTGTCAGATTCACCCAGCCACATCATTCTGACCTAGACCATGGCCATAGTGGCAGTGCTCGTGAGGATCCACCTACCGACCACTCTATTGTTGTAGAGGGAGAGGCACAGGGTACAGACCCTTCAGTTCTCTGATGTTGGCCTTGAGGATGTTGACTTTAGCATGGCCACTACAGGTTACCTAGATTTGCTGACACATGATGATACGACTTCCATGCCATCTCATTTGGTTTGTCCATTGCATTCGTCATTAGGTGTGCATGTTGCAGATGCAGAGATGAGTTTGGACGAGACGCAACAGAATCTTGATATCTTGGTCGATAGGATCGAGGCTAGGGAGTCAGAGTACTATCAGCTACCACCATCTACATAGGTATAAATTATCAGATTATATATATATAATGTTACAATTTAAATTATTTAAAATTTTTCAATATTTCATCTAGATGCATGTAAATTTACCTTTTTATCTACTAGGGCATGCCTCTTGTTACTCCAGCTTTGAGCACTAATCATGTACGTTGTCGGGACTCACTCGACGATGACATCAATAGTGGACAGGTGAGTTTTTAATTTATTGATATGTGTGTACACGCATAGTACATGTTTTTCCACACTTTATAACATGTTTTTCCTTTTATATAGGGATTTGCACATCCTTCACAACATGATAGCCAGGGATAACTTTAAGAAACCCCCCTCTAGAAAAAGATATAAAATCTTGGTGAATCTTTCAAATTTTTGGGAAAACAAATTATTTGTATTGGCAATTATTTTTTAATCACAATTTTTTCGTAGAAAATATTGGTGAATCTCAAACAATAACCAAAATTTCAATAATGACCATGGAAAATATTTATATTTAAAGAAAAAAGAGTTCTTATAGAAAATTATTAGGCTAACTATGAAAATATTTGATGGGTTTAAGGGAACTCTATAGTATCTAGTTTCTACCATTTATTTAAAATATAATCAAATAATCCTCATGTTGTATTGTGTGAGATAAATCTATTGTTATTTTTTAATTATAACAGGACCCAAAATTTCTTCAGTGTCATTGATTTATCAACAATCCAAAGGAAATCTTAAGCCCCCATAATATTTACAAATAAGATAGTAACATTTTTGCCTCATAGAATATAATGAAGATCACTAGATTGTGTTTTAAATCAATAATGCCAACTAATATTGGTGACACAACCCTACTATAACTAATAGTTATGATATATTATTGGTGAATTAATTTAGATTTCTATAATAAATGATAAAATTTAGGCGAATTGAATCTAACCATCTATCAAATATT
>MU224517.1:624780-647578 GCA_018584345.1 Thuja plicata
TACACATGTGTATATATACACACATGTGTATATATACACACATGTGTATATACACACATGTGTATATACACATGTGTGTATATATACATGTGTATATATACATGTGTGTATATACACACATGTGTATATATGTGTATACATGTGTGTGTATATACATGTGTGTGTATATACATGTGTGTATATACACACATGTGTATATACATGTGTGTGTATATACACACATGTGTATATACACATGTGTGTATATACACATGTATATGTGTATGTGTATATATGTACACAAGTTAAAAATACATATTCAAATTAATTAAAAAAATATAAAATAATCCTTATTCCAATTTTACAATATGGGATCCAAACGGAGAATAGCTTATTCCAGCTTTCATTTTTAGAATTAATTAATTCGAGAATAGGCCCTTATTCTAGAATAGGCCTATTCTGGATAAGTTAATGCCATGCACCAAACAGGCCCTAAGAGTATTTATATATGTTGATTTGAGTTGCATGCGTGTAATTTGTAGCTAACCTTTAACGTTAATCTGTATCATGTTACATTGGTTTTCACAGAAAAAAATCTAGAGTGATTATCATAGAGAAACAAAAATATTTTTGGCTAGTACACATTCTCTAGCGAATTGGATCAAGAACCTGAAAGCAGACCATGAGAAATGTAGAAAAGCTCTAGATGACGATTGTTAAAGGGTCCAGTACAATATGAGAGCTATTATGATGGTGAGAAAAAGAGCTATGGAAAACACTGGTTTTTGCCTTAGAAGGCTTAATGCACAGACAGAAGCGCTCTGGGCTATCGGCAAGGGCAATTCTGCTTTGCTCATGGTCAGTATCAAGCTGGCTAAGAAGGCTAAAACTATGGATATAGATGCACAAAAGAGAGACAAAGTTCCTTTGGAGGACATTGAAGCTGACACAGAGAATACAAAGAAGACCATGCCAGGCCCTGGTACGAGGCTTTGCAAGAAAGACAAGCGTATGACCCCTGTAGATAGTATTACTAGGAAGGTGAAAAAGCATCAATACTGATATCATTCTAAACAATGATATTCTTGTGAAAAATCTATAGTGTTGTTGGGTTTCCTTTTTCTTGTTTTGTTAGGTAGATTTTCCCTGTGTTTCTAGGGGCCTTTTGGCGTTTGGTTAGCATCTAGGTTTCGAGTGGTTGTTGTTTAAAACCGATTTTAATGTTCTAATGTTAAATTTGGGTTTTTGTTCCTTGTAAATACAATTTTCCCTTAATCAAAAACAAAAATATAGAATTTATTTAGTTTCCTAATAGAAAAGGATGATTTTTTCCCTAAATTTATTTTCTCTAATTATTAATATTTTCATATATTTTTCAATAAACTTATTTATATTTTTCATGTTCATTTACATGTAGAAATTTAAATATATTTAGTATATTAATTATATATTTAATTTGATTGTATTATAGAACTTGTGTTGGTTTACAACATATACAAATTAGAGTGCACATATGCAATTATATTTGTCATTTATTTAATTATGCATAATATGTTTTTTAATGCTTTTATTTACAAGTATTGGTTGTATGGATAATGATTTTATTTAATAAATAATTTTGAATAGTTAAAAATATCTGGAATTTATAATATCTATTTTTTATTTTTCAATCCCAATAATTAAAACAATCCAAAAGAGTAAAATCTCAAAATTTATTGAAAAGTTTGTAGTATCAATTAAATTAAATTATTAATTGTTTTTGTCAAAAGTGCTAAACCACGCGTCTGTCTAAACTCTAAAAACGTAGATTTGCTCGTTTTGTCTTTGTCCAAGTCGCACTCTGCATATCGGTTGCTTTCAGATTTAATGCCTATGTCTGCTGCTGCTGCTTCTTCTTTCTTTTAAGTGAATACTGAGCGTAGTTTCAGGGGAGAAAGGGAGGCCTCGAAACAAATTGCGGCTGCTCCCAATCTCATGCCGTGGAAGAATGGGTGCCTTTTTATTTGCTTTGTCGGCTTTATAATTGATTTGTCATTTTTTAAGATAATAATTCAGAAATTAAATGAACAAAGAAAAATGAATCACAATTATGACCTAACATACACTACAAAAAATAGCATTCATATATTGTACTGAAAGTGTGTCATGCAATATGTTGACCTGCATAATTGAGCTATATAGATCCATTTTATTTGGACTATTAACAATCTTTATAATGTGTCACTCTCCACTTTAAATATTGAGCAAAAAAAATTTCATCCCGTCAAACAAACAGGGACTGAAAAAAAAAATAGCATGTCTTCATACTGGCACCTATAATCTTCTTCCAATACGCTCTTTACAATTGGTTCTCAACGATATCTAAAATTCCCATTAAATTAAATTGTGTTGAAGTTATGTAATGTAAGGGCAACGTCTATACAGGGATAGGATGTACTATTATTTAAAATTTTCAATTAATTAAAAATTTTAAATAATACATTTTTTATTTTTAACACTATTGTGAAAAGTTAGAATTATTGATTAATTTTAAAAAATTGAAAAAATAAAATAATAATTATTTTTAAATTTTAGATAATTACATATTTTATTAACTAGTATATGCAGGGACTGCATAGCCATTTCCAAAAAGCGTATGGATGTAAATCTGACCAAGGTAAAAAACCCATGTAGAAATCTGTCTCATTCACTCAAACGTTTGTTTCTAACTTTGACGACTCTCAAGTCTTCCCACGTGATTTTACCCCACAGATGTCTTTACACGTTAACTTCGTTGCAAAGATTTCGATGACAGTTATCTTACTCTCTTTTCTAAACAAAATTTAAAACCAAAAGGATCTAGGTACAAAATAAAGGTGTGAGAAACTACAGCCACAGAAGCAGCATTTTTCAATCATCATTCATATTGATGACGAGATTTTATTTTTCATTTTATTTATTTGTTACGAATGATTGAGATTTTGATTCAATTCTTTTAGATTGAGAATTTGAAAATTAAAAGATTTATTTTTATCAAAATTGTTTGGAGTATTATTTTGAATTCTTTTTTTTATAATATAATAATATAGTACATTTTTTTCTTATTAAATTTTGAATATCAAAAAATATTGTTAGATAAAGGTGTGAGAATATTGCAAATACAAAATTTTAATTTTTTGTACAAGCCTTGTAAGAACAGTAAGAATATTTTGTAAAAACATTGCAAATACTAAAAACACATTATCTTATCTTTGTAGCAGTTCACACATGTTATTTATGTATTTGGACCATATACATGAAGATTGCAGGCCATATGATTTATATTACAGTGGCAAGACAAAATCCAACATCAATCTTTCAACTTTAACTTATAAGATTGCATTAGATTTTGTTTGAATTCTTAAATTGAGAATTGAAATTTTAAAGATATTCGTTCTACTAAAAAATTGCTTAGAATATCATTTTGATTTCATTTTCAAATTTGATATTTTCCATAACATAAACATGTAGTATCTTTTTTTAATTTAATAGACTTCAAATATCAAAATGTCGCTTGTTGTTTTTGTAAAATAAAGTTATGAGAATATTACAAATACATAAGCAAATTTTTTTGAATCAATTACCATTATCATTATCTTATCTTTGTGATAGTCCACACATTTATTGATATGTATTACTATAACAGAACCATACCAGCATCATCATCCAACTTTAATTTCATCATAAAATACACTACGCCTTTGTATTTCACAGTCACAAGATCTTTTTGACAGGCAGGATGGACCGTAAAATTTATGCTACTGTTGACGTGGGCAACAAATATATTATGAACGGTGCGATCATAACATTAGCTGCAGCAGTGACGACCCAATTAGGAGTGAGGACAGCGCATCGTCTCAAAACTCCCCAAATATAAATTCGCTTGTGTTGTCTTCTTTAAACTCACATTCCACAGAGCTGTAGCTGTCGGATTTAATTTTCATTTCCTCTTCTTTGTCTTCTTGTGGGTGAAAAGTGAGAAGAGGATCAGGGGAGAGCGGCGGCACAAAAGGCGGCCTCGAAACAAACTGCAGCTGATCCCATCTCAACCCCCGAAAGAAGGGGTGGCTTTTCACTTGCTTTCTGTTGAGCCTCTCTGTCGGCTCTTTTGCAAGCAGCCTGTGGATAAGATCGTGGAGAGGAGATGGGGAAGAGGAAGAGAAAGAGAAAGAGGGGTCCTTGCTCAATATATTGACAAACGTGTCCTTTCTACTTGACCCCCTGAAAGGCGTCCGCCCGTGACTCATTTCGTAGAGAAAGACGCCGAAAGACCACCAATCCACGGGGTAGGAGTGGAATTTGCCCCACAACACCTCTGGCGCGATGTACTCCTCTGTACCCACAAACGAACGAGACTCCCATTCACCATCTCTCCCCTCCTCCGATATCACACGCAGCGACAGATCGAAATCAGTGAGCATTATGTGCCCACTTTCTTGAACTAAAATGTTCCCCGGCTTCAGATCTCGGTATACAATTCCTTTCTCGTGCAGATACTCCAACGCTACAATCACCTCGGCCGCGTAAAACCTGCGCATGGATGAAGACACGTCACCTAATAAGTCGAGGAATCCAACTATTATGCAAAAGTAAGTTTGAACAATACAGTAACAAAGTTTATGCGACAAAGTATTCAGGTAGTTTATTATTTCAAAAAAACTGATGAGAAGTTTAATAACCAGGATACTCGAAACCAACTGACTGGAATACAAATATTCACCTAATGGTGGACTCGGAGAAGGTTTGAGAGGGCTGCTTGTGCCTGAGGACGTTAAAATCACCTCCAGAACAGTACTCCATGCCCAGAAATGTATGATTCTCCGACTCAAAGTGGGTAAGGAGAGACGGCAGAAAAGGATGATCCAAAGATGACAGAATCTCCTTTTCTGTAGCTGCCATTTTGTAGGCGTTTCTCTGTTGAAGAAGGCCCTTATTCATCACTTTCACAGCAAAAGGCTTTTTGGTGGGACGATGGACAGCCAAGAAAACCGTGCTCATGTTTCCTTGGCCCAGGCGCTTCACCAGCGTGAGATCTTCATAGGTGGAGCCATCGATTAACTGAGGCTCTGATTCACATTCACAATTCAACAACTCCTCCATTTCTGCTTTCTCTTCCCTATTAACTCATCTCGTCTTTCATTCCTTTAGCGGAGGAGGTGTATTTATAGAATTGAAGGGCTTTCTTGCTGGTGTGTCCATTTCTACTACGCACAGGTGTTAAGCCACGTGTATGAAACCCATTGCCCACAGGCAGGCAGATTGAGCCGCCAACGACAGAAATAGGTCGGGGCGGCCGAGAGAAAGAAATCTTGTCCTTTTCAATAAGCCTAATCGTTTAACGATCCAAATCTTATAATATGCTGTACACCTTAATACCAAAAAAAGGACCAAAATTTGTCTTTTTTTAACTGCAATCTAATAATTATTTTGTAATAAATATTAAAACTGTAATTTAACAAGAAGATTGCATAATTTTCTACTATAGTTTATGTAATACTATATTAGTTTAATTTCCAATTGATAATTAATCTAAATCAATTTAATTTGTTCATCTCAAAATATATTAAAATTTATATTTATTTAAATTCAAATTATCATTTAGATATCTGTTATTAAAATTTATATTTATTTAAATTCAAATTATTATTTAGATATCTGTCAATACTTATAAAATATGTGATTATTTTAGAAATACAAGATTATCTAATAAACAGAATGTACACTTTGATACAAACATTTTTTAAATCAATTTGGAAACTAAAACTGAGAATTGATTAGGGGAAAAGACTCAATTACTCATACTAAAGAAGCCTCAAAAATGAAAAACACATGTACCATTAGTCCATCACACATGTAATAATAGCCCATCATTTTTTACCTTTTTTGGTTGGTAATTGGCCCATTTGTGCACCACAATTGAGACATTTTGTAATGACTAGTAAGACATTTGGCCATAAGTACATTTTTTTAGCAAAACGGCTATCCATGAATACTCAAAAGCTGAAACTTTAGCTTTAAGCCCTTGGCTCACCTACTAAGATACAGTGGATTTTTTCCCCTAATACTTAAAATAATAATATCTATTTATTAAAAATAATAACACTAACTTCATCAAACAAACTAATTTTATTTACAAAAACTGAAACAATTATTATTGTCAAGATCAATGTTCTGCGACAATATATGACATCATTGATTATACCATATATTTTTAATCCTACAACCATATAGGTTGTTCTATACATCGTAATTTAAGAAAAATCAGTAGAATGGAGCCAAACAAGATTAAACAAATCATTTGGCCACAAAGTTTTGGATCTACAAGCTCAAAAGGAAAACTGATGCTCTATCTCTGTCACATGGATCTATTTCATATGTCCGTAAATGAAAGCAGCTGGGCAGACACCGTTGAATCTTGATTGATTGCAGTTTCACATACACTACTTGTGAAAAGATCTACTTTTAAGGTTTTGGGGGAACTTTATTTTGCAGATTTTGTTTTTACTCAACTGTATTCATCCTACTCAATAAAAAACAAAACTAAAAAGTTGATCTATTTTGTCGCAAAGCTCCATAATGCCTGCGATAGAGCATGTAACGAAAACCCTTTTCCCTAGAAGGATTCCAATCGTGAGGTATGAAATTGGAAAAGGAGGACCCACAAAAAGAGATCTGATATTTAGCTAAAAGAAAGGTAGGAAGGTGTGATGGAGGGAGAGGGAAGTATTCTGAGGAATACGCGTGGGTGTTGCCGTATGAAATTTTGTCCGTTATACCAATTTAAGAAGGGTGTTATTCATTCTTTTGTTGGCTGCTCGTTTTTTTTAATTGTCATTTTATGCGAGTTAGTTGATGATAGACTCTAAATATCTTCACATCCCTTCTCCCTCGCTAATCTTTTTGAGATATTTATATTTGTGTGCTGCTGCATTTTATTATACTCTGGATGTACCGTTTTATTTTAACTATATTGTATTTTATATATTACAAAAATTGGAAGGATAAATATGGTAATCTTTTATATTATTTAGGGCCATACAAATATATATATATATATATATATATATACACAAAAGTTGATGTTAATACATAATGAAAACCTATTTTCATCAATAAATTACTTTTTCATTTTAATTTTATTTAGAATGTTTTGCATTAGTAAGAATTATATATAAGTTGTTCAATTTAACAATAAATTCAGAGTTGACCATTAATTTTATATAACCTTTTAGTTTTAAAACTAAATTATTTTTTGTAATTATTATACGAATAAAGTGGTTGACCGCTGACCCAAGTAAATGGGAAACTACAATACATTCCCTCAATAAAAGGGAAAACCAATACTACAGATGAGAAATATATATTAATCTTCAGAAAATTAAAAGATACAAAATTCCTTGCCTCTCACTGGAAGAACTCAGATAATCTCCTAACTCCTCCTGCTGATATTCTTCCACTGCTATCCCCAACGCTATCACTGCGCCCTTGCTAACACTGCAAGACTGTTTGCTATCACTGCAAACTCATTTTCTAACACTGCAAATGCTCTTCACTTTTTGATGTCACTCCAAATGCCCCTAGACCCCCTTTTATACTACCCTCGTTGGTAAACCAACAATCGAGATCAATTCTCAATCAATGGCTGAGATAATTTAGAACCAACAACCAATCAAAAAATTAATTCCAAGTTATCACCTAGGGGAATCAAACAAATAATTAATAATTAATTAATTATTGTTAGCAAGTGGTGGGACAGTTATCCAAGCTAACAAACTAACACTCCCTCTTAGCGAGGAAGTTGTTCTACAGAACACCCAACTTATCTCTAAAGAAGATGATTTTTTCCTTCCCCAATGCCTTTGTCAAAATATCTGCTACTTGCTCCTCTATAGGTATGTACTATAGTTGAACAATCACCCGTTGTACAAAATCTCTGATGAGGTGATACCTGATGTCTATATGTTTAGACCTATCATGAAATACTGGATTCTTAGACAACTTGATGCAACTCTGATTGCCACAATATATCACAGTAGTCTCAACTCTCTATCTAAACAAGGCCACTAGCAACTTTCGAAGCCATATAACTTCATATGTTGCCATGCTAGCTGTTATGTCTTCTACTTCTACAGAACTCAAAGCCACAGACATCTGCTTCCTGCTGAACCAAGAGACAACTCTCGATCCCAAATTGAAACAACACCCTGAAGTGATTTTCTTGTCTATTGTACTGCCTACCCAATCTGCATCAGTATAGCCTATCAACTTGATACCTTCACCTCAAACATATTTGATCCCGTACAAAGTTCTCTTCAATATGCACACGTGGGTCTCTTTGCTGTGTGCTACAAGGCCATTTGGTTGCTCTATGTATACCTCCTCCTTCAACTCACCGTTAAGAAATTTTGTCTTGATATCCATTTGATGGATCTGCCATCTCATCTGTGCTGCAAATGAGATTACAGTTCAAATAGAAGTATACCTAGCCATATGAGCGAATGTCTTCTCATAGTCTATTCCCTCTTTCTGAGAGAACTCCTTTTCCATGAACCTTGCCTTGTATTTCTCGATGCTACCATCTGCACCATGCTTGATCTTTTAGATCCAGCGTGATCCAACCACTATCATATATGTTGGTCTAGGCACTACCTCCCACACATTGTTCTGCATTATTGAGGTGTATTCCTCAACCATCGCATCTCGGAAAACCTGATGTTGTACAACTTCCTGATAACTGGAAGGCTCACTATCTACCAACTGACTGACTAAAGCCACATAGTCATTAAACTTGGCTAGTTGTTTCCTTGATCTTATACTCCTCCTAGGACTTCCCAGAAACTCCTGAGTATCCCTTTGTTGAACCTCACAGTTCCAGTTTCCAACTATAGAGGATGAAATATCAACCTCTATATATTCTTGATGCATTTCCTACTGCACCAGTTGCTCCATACTCTGCAAAATCTCACCACCTGAGCCTATACTTGTACTAGTAACTGTACTTGAGCTTTTTTGCCCTTAACTCGGTTGAGCTACCCTTGGAGCTTCTATCGGCTGCTTACTCTGATCTTCTGCTAGCAAATCTCTAGACCTTCTGAAAGCCTTATCCTCCATGAACTTAACATCATGTCTGACTATAATCCTTCTATTCCTTGGAATTAATATCCAATATGCCTTTAAGGTTTCATTGTACCCAACAAAGTACCCCCTCTCTGTAGTCTGATCTAACTTGGTACGTGTATCACCTGGAATATGACAATATGCCAAACTTCCAAATATCCTGAAGTGACTGACATCTGGCTTCTTCCCTATGAAAGCTTCCTCTGGTGTCATCTTCCCTAGTACCTTATGTGGAAACTTGTTCTATATATACACTATTGTACTACATGCCTCTGCCCATAAGTAGCAGGCCATATCCTGGACATGTAGCATAGCCCTTGCTGCCTCTGATATGGACCGGTTCTTTCTCTTAGCAACTCCATCCTGCTGCAGATTGTAAGGAATAGTCCACTCTCTCTTCATTCCTTACCTTGTATAGATGCTCTCGAATTCATTTCCTTTGTACTTGCCTCCATTATCTAACCAAAGAACCTTTATCTTCCTTCCTATCAAATTCTCCACAAGAGCCTTGAACTCTTGGAAGTGACTGAAAACCTCATCCTTGGTCTTCAAGAAGTATATCCAGGTCTTCCTAGAGAAATCATCAATAAAAGTAGTATAGTACTCATATCCTCTGAGAGACTTCATCGACATTGGTCCACCTACATCTGAATGTACTAGATCAAGAACACCCTCAAATCTGGTGTCACTCCTTGGAAAAGATGCTTTCAAAAACTTCCCCAACACACATCATCATGCTCTGTGCTCACCTCAGGAACACCTGTCACTGTCTCACGAAGCAATCTAAGTGCTCCATGATGTATATGACCCATCCTCCTATTCCATATCTCTACAATATCTCTAGGATTACTACTTCTCACAAGTGCCTTAGGAGTATCAAACTGCAATCTATAAAGGCAACCGCTCCTAACTCCAATAGATACTAGTGATTTCCAATCTTTATGCTTAATCAAAACATGCATCCCTCTAAAGAGAACATTATACCTTTTATCTTGAAGGACAGATACAGAAACCAAATTCATACCTATGCTTGGCACATGCAACACATCATGAACTGGAATCACCTTCACATTCTCCCTCTGAAACTGAACAGTCCCTTTCTCAACTGAGTTTAGTTTGGACAAGTTTCCCATAGAAATCTGGATACTGGTGTCCTCCTCCTTGTAACTAGAGAAGTACTCTCTAACTCCTGTCATATGAAATGATGCCCCACTATCTATGTACCAAACACTCTGTGAGGTTGAGGTAATCATGCAAGCTATGAGTGTGAACTCATCCTCCAATCTACTAGAGAGCTCATCTACACTTGCTGAAGCTGTCACCCGCTTCTTACCCTTCCTTTGCGGGCAATCACTAACATAGTAGCCAAACTCATGACAACCAAAGCACTTGACCTTAGATAGGTCCTTCTTCTTACTTTGTGAATTTGATCGTTTGCTAGACCCCTTCTTTTCTTTCCACTTATCCTCTAGGGAAACGTTTTCCTATTCCACCTCACTTTTTTGACTCTTGTTGTTGGCTCCATTGATAAGACTTAGTATAAACTCCTCCTGAGTGAAATCGCTCCATATTCGATCCCAACTCAGTAAGGTGTCTCGTCCACTGACAACTTGAACAAAGACATCCCACTGCTTAGTAAACCCATTTTGGGCTATCTTGACTAGCTCATCATCACTTGGACTATCTCCAATAGCTGCTAACTCATCCGTGACAAGTCTAAGTCTGGTAAGGTAACTTGTGACATCTTCTCCCTTGTTCATCCGGGTAACTTTTTGATGTCACTCCAAATGACCCTAGACCCCCTTTTATACTACCCTCATTGGTAAACTAATGACCGAGATCAATTCTCAATCAACGGCTGAGATAAATTACAACCCAACAACCAATCAAAAAATTAATTGCAATTTGTCACCTAGGGGAATCAAACAAAAAATTAATAATTAATTAATTATTGTTAGCAAGTGGTGGGACAATTGTCCAAGCTAACAAACTAACATTCCATTAGCTATATAACTTATAAATATCTCTTTCAAACATTTTAATTTCCTCAATAGCGAGCGATCTTTGTTCCTTCTTGTTTACTGTCACATAAGTTGTATTTTAGGCCATCTCCCATAACAAGCATTGCTTATTTGGCGGCTAGCTTTAGTAGTTGGGTGGGTATTTTTGGAATGAACTACATCAAACATTGCTAGATTATTTGTGTGACTTGTGAAGAGTATATTGTTCTATTTTTTTTTCTCTTCTAAAAATCTTGAGGACCTTTTGTTATTATTCGTACATTGTTCAATGGAGTAATCTTCTTCTAGTAGCCTCGTTATGTAATTTGTGTTGTCGGTGATTTTTCTGTAGAAATCTAAAGTATGGTTGTTTTTGGGTAAAGTTGGAATTATCTCCTCCTGCATGATTTTTGTTCATTGTTCTCTGCATTTCTTGTTGATTTAGATGAATAAAGGAAAGGCCCGACTACGCGGTAACCATTTTTAAAATTCCCTTCTCATTCATGAATCTAATTTAGGATGAAAAGTAGACGGAATTCCAACTTATGAAAGAGAGCATAGTATTAGTAATTTTTTCTTCATAAATAGGTATTATGAGTATGAAAAATCTTTATAATTATGCAAGTCTTTAAGTATTTTTTTGAAGTGCCACATATTTGTGTGTCCTTTACATAATAGTTTTGGGTTTAGCTTTGGAAATGGCTTGGTCAACCAACCCTGATCTTTGGAACTGGTTTGACATGAATGTTGGAGGCCATTTCAATCTCTAGAAAATTATTACACTTTCGCCACAAATCGGAAAAAATTTGACGAAAAAAAACTTATTATAGATCTTACTCTTTAGATTCTAAATATGTAAATTTTTTATATATTTGATTACTTTTTCTAATTTCCATTGATTTTCTACCGAAATAGGTTTAAAAACCTCTAGAGAACAAGATATTTTGTTATTTTAATAACTTTTTTATTTGAAAGTTTCTTGCAAAAAGAATTATATAACATCAAACTAGAGACAATTCTACACAATTTTTAAAATAAAAATTAAAAAAATTATAATTTTAGGTCACATTATGTTTGTTGTACACGAGAGACTTTAAAAATAACAAAAAAAATTATTGACTAAAAAATATAAAAAAATATTGTCATCAATCTTAACTAAGTTATGTACCATTCCCAAAAGGATTTAGCGAAATAGTTTCATTTGGATCAAATTTTTCTTTGGTGATGAAACAATGACTTTTAAAATGTGGGTTTTAGTAATGCCTATTACAAATATACAATTATCATCTGGGTATTAAAATAAATTATATATTTGGAAAGTAGACTTTGAGTACCATAACTTATTCTTTTTAAGATTCAATCTCTAATTACTTCAAATATTCAACTCAAACAAGACAATCATAAAAAATAGGAGAAACAGTTCCACTTTTTTACGAAAAAGTGGACTAACTTTCTTGCTGATGACACCCTCTAGCATAATGGTGCTTATTTTTTGTTTGGTTGCTATTTGATTGTGGATGTTCGTCATGATGTTATATGTAGGATAATCAATATCAACAATGGGAAAGAACAAAAGAAGAATGAATGAACAACGAACATGCAATAATTGAAATTGATATGATGAATGCATGATATATATATATACTTTAATGATGTTTCAAAAATAAGATTATATTAGAAGGATCTATCAATCTAAAAACCACTTTGCATTTGATTATCACAAGGGAACTATATTGATAAAAAAAAAACTTTTTATTATTTTTGAGTAATTGATAAATCAAAGTAAATTAGCAATAATTAAAAATTCGAGCACGTGATTGTTATTATTATTATTATTTTGTGAACTACATTAAACTAAATTGAAAATGCTACATTGTGCAAAATATAATGGCGGAAATGATCAATGAAGGCATTATCTTTTTGAAATGTTTTTAAAATGTGAAAAACAAAGCGACCCCATATTCGTGCCTCTACCTAGGCACCGATATTTATCGTTGGCCGCTGTTCCCTCGAAAGCGCGCGCAAAAGGATGGTCGACGATCGCCACCTCCGCACTCGGCTCCATCGGACCGTTCGATGGCAAAAACCTTTTAGTTGCATACGCAGCCTCAATATCTTCTGCTCTGCGAGTTGAGGAAATTAACAGTTGAAATATGCAGAACTGTCTTCCGCTTAATATTTACACTTTCTATATTGCTTCTTTCAGGTTTCCTGCACCTGCCTTTTCTTTTATTTGGAGAATTGTTTACAGCCTTGGAGACCCTGAGTTTTTAGAGAAATAATGTCTATATTCTCCCCAATTTGAGATGAATAAAGACTAGGTGAGCTTTATTAGATATTTGTATATTGTGAATTTGAAATGTTTTGAAAGGAAATACTAGACAATAAAAGCTATTAAAATTATTTTAGGGTCTTATCTCATACCGTGTTTTTCTGCAACTAAATAGCTGGTACGATGACCCAAGGAAGAACACTTGACAGATTATTTATAAATTAATTTGTGACCTCATTGCATGCCCTTTATCATTCTCTAGACCAGACCAAAATGATCTGTAGGAATTGCCAAAATACAAAGTGCATAATCTGAATAAATCAATGAAATTGTTATTATTTTTTTCAGTGTTTATAGCATGTTCCTATACTGCTGTTTAGCTTATTTTTGCTAACAGCAGGTACTCAACTTTTCAATAGTTACGTTACTGAACTCTTATAGTGCTCCTACAATGTCTTCTGACCTGCAGTTCTGTCTAGATGAAATTAATGGTTCCATTCAATCCGGGCCAAAACAATGTTTATGGTATCAAAATATTAATTGCGGGAGTTTTTTAAAGTAGGTTCAATTGTTTGAGCTTCAATTGTTTGAGAAAGCAACTTACTGTTTTAGTGTATGCTACGTTCAATTGATTAGGAATTACGGTCGTTACTCATATTCTTAAAAAATTGTAGTGTGAATTTTGAAAATATGTATTTATGATTTAATACACATTATTATACATATTAAAAAAGTTTAATGACTCCTCGTAAATGTTGTCACAGTTAGAAGGGATCTCTGTTTTTCTCGGAAGGTTAAAAAAATTGGTTGGTTTCTTGAGCGTTTTCTCCAACACAACACAGCAAAGGTGAGGGTATACACAGTTGAAAATAAATTTGTAGACATCAATATATTGTATTGGTTATAATCTGTATTAAACTGATAGTCTATATTGATACATATTTTATATCGAATATCACATACTGATATCGACTGCTTCTCCTTCTCTCTTTGCCAGGTTTATAACCTAATCACATGGTTATCTTGTGGCAGATTGTTGATGTTTTTTTTAATGTTTTAGATTGTTGATGTTTTTTTTTTAATGAAAAACATTAATTTTCGGAAGGCATTGTATTTAAAAATTAGATAATTAATGATTGGTTTGCTTTCTTATATATTTGATTTGTTGTATAGATTAGTGTCAATCGAATTAAGTCACACTTTTGATTTAAATTGAAATAAGGAATGCAATTAAAGTTTTTGAAATATTATTTAATATAATTGATTATTGATTTATTGTACTTGCCTAGGCAATATACACAAATGAACCAATCACAAATCATTATTTTTTTTCTTTTCAACTATTTGTAAAGTTTAAATATTTATTTATGAATTAAATATATTCTATATAGTTATCATAGTTTGATAATATATAATTCATATATCATTTAAAAATGGTCTTTTAATTTACAATATAGTATATTTATGAGATATTACTCTATTTTCATTAAAAAATTCAATTATTTATAATATATAACTATTATATATTCTAAATAAATTTACTATATTATTTTTTTAACATGTATACTATAAATAATTATTACAATTTCTAATATATAATATATATTATTCTATAATATAATATAAAAGTACTATATTATATGTGCTATATTATGTAATTTTAGTATTTCATTAACTCTTTATTATTTATTTTTTAAATTCCACCTTACATTTAAATTTTTTAACTATATATTAAATTTTTAGAATTATAACAATACAAACATAATTTATTAATTTTTTCAGATTTTATACAAAATTTCTTATTTAATTTTTAATCTATAATAATTTTACTTTTATTAAATAACTATTAATTAATATATATATATATAATATTTATAATAAAATTAAAATTAAATTTACATATAAAATTATAACTAATTACGGCAAGTGCAGGCCACTACGTGGCACTTGTTTTTTCATGTATTTGATTTGTTATATAGATTAGTGTAAAATTATTGAATTAAGTCACATATTTAAGTAAAATTTAAATTAGGAATGAGGTTAAACTTTTGAAATATTCAAGTTGTAAATTTGAGACAATGTATCAAAAACTAGAGATGTTGTATAGGTGCAAATTGAAATAGTTTTCAATAATAATATTTTTTAAAAAATGCTTTCCTTTATATATATAATACAACTTTAATGATTAAAATAAAATTAAAAATTAAAAAAATCCTTTTTGATTTATCAAGGCTTTATAATTCACATTTTAATTAGCACATTAATATAATACTCAAATACATAAAACTTTAATAAATAATAAAATATCTTAGAATCTAATCATAGAGAAATACAATACATCAATATATTTTACTACATTAATAGTACATCAATAAATTACTACTGTGTGTGTACTTTAATACTCCAATATAGTTTCAATACTTTAATAATATACTATAATGCTTTAATACTTTAATAGTACTTTGATACTTTGATGTACTTTAACATTTTAATATTATAGTTTAATAATTTAATATACTTCAATATTTTAATAATATACTTTAATACTTTGATTTGCTTTAACACTTTAATAGTATAGTTTAATATTTTAATATATAGTTTAACAGTTTAACAATACACTTTTATTCTTTAATAACATATTTTAATACTTCAATAATATACTTTAATATATTGATAAGTAGGAGATATTTTCATACAGCAAGTCAAATTGTGATATTTTTATCAAGATACAATTGTGTAGTTTTTGTGTTAACATAGGTGAAGCACCGGGAGGTCACCCATCCCAAACCACTCCAGCTTATCGTCAAGATAGAACAATTACATAACTGATTTTTCAAAAAAACAATATATATAATATAGCATATATATATATATATATATAATAGTTATATATTATAAATAAATAATTGAATTTTTTAATGAAAATAAATGTTTACATTATAAAATATAAAATATAAAATATAGTTTCTATGTTAAAAACATTTCAAAACTATGTTAAAAACTATTGGAAAAAAACAAATTTGAGAAGCCTCCGAAAAAAGGGGTCCTATAAAGCCAAATCAATTCAACCAATCATAATTGAAAAAATTAATTTATAGAATATATTTAATTTATAAAAAAATATTTAAACTTTACAAATAGTTGAACAAGAAAAAAATAGTGATTTATGATTGGTTCATTCATGTAAAACTAATTCACTATTGGTGAACAAAATGCAATAGTATATTGCCTACTCCAAGTACAATAAGAGCCTTAATTTGTATTTTTCAACATTACTATGCTATTATTGCTAGTTTGAATTATTATAGTGAAAAACATTATATCTTTTACCTTTTATTTGCAATTTTTACCCAAATGTCCAATAATGATATAGTTGGTCAAAGTTCACAAATCAAAGAGTAAAAGTAAATGTAGTAATTTTAAATTAAATAAAACTTTAATATTACATACAAAACTTTTTGTTCATGTTTGATATGTTAACATCCTTTTCTTTACATGTGTGAAGTAGATCCAAAGATCTATAAATACTAAAATTTACTCTTATTATGAAAAGCAATGTAAATACAAAAATGTAATAACATTTTGAGTTTTACCATTAATGTTTATATAATACAATCATATATCAATTTCAAATAAAGTGAAATTTGACACGGTAAAACACATCACAAAAAGTGTATAGCAATACAAATCTATTTATAAATATTTAAATTTTTTCTTTTATTCTTTGTGCAATCAGTCTTATTTTAAATAATTGTATTATAGTGCAAGCCATTTTATAAGGCTCTATGCCGCAATGGTAAGAAAACATTTTTTATAGAGGTCAATACGATCTATACCAATTCCTTGTCAATAGTAATGTCAACATATTTTAACGTCATGTATAGTTGTACTAATCAAGTTGTGAATATTACCACATTTATTCTGAATGCTATCAATACGAATGTATTCAAATCAATGGCCAACAAAATTTTCAATATTTATTGAGATATGTTACATGAACTATTTTCTATTGCTAAAAGTCTCCTTTCTTCAATGTTTCAATGTTTCTCTTTTCAAGTTGTTTTCTATTTCTCATTTTCTCACAATGGTCATATGAGAATGACAACATTATTTTAAATCCTTGTAGTGACCTTACACGGGATACTGCCACAAATGTTATTCTTGTTCCTTCAGTTGGTCCTATCTCAATTGTTGCTTTTTCAAGTGTCAAACCTTGTGCTTTTTTTATTGTCAATTCCGAGGACAATCTCAATGTTATTTATCTTGTAGAACCTCTTTGTGTTGCACTAATAGGTACTATTTTCAAACTGTCTCCATCAAATGGGAATCTCGAGTAGGTGTCAAATTTGACCATGATGTAAAAGGGAAATTATTGTGGCATATTTCTAGGTTTGTATATAATTTCCTATACATAACCCAAAGTACCTTTTACAAGACTAACTTCTATCTAGATATTATAAGTTAACATAACTTTTGCATGCTTTGAGATCAATAATTTCATATCAAGCTCATGGGTAGAACTTTCTTCCACTCCACTAACATTTGCAACAATGTGTACAACAGGCTATCTTAGAGAATATAATTTATTTCTATTATGATTACGAACATTATCATTAGTGAAAAACAAATGAACATTATTGTCAAAATCCTTATTTTTCATTGTTGGAATCTCGCTCTTTGTTCTTGACATCAACAACTTCCAATCATCAATTGTCAGTTGTGCATCTATAAGATTTGCCAAAATTTGACAAACTTATTTATGCTCAAAATCTTCTCCATCTTGTCTGAACATACTTTCTAATGTGACCACCATTTTAAAGTCTTCCCATAGCATCTTTTCGCGTCTCTTACTATCATACACTACATTTTCTTTAACCAAAGGGAGTTGTCTAAGGTCTCCAACTAAGATTATTGATTTCTATACAAATGTGCAGACACAAGTGGAAATGTATTAGAATAAGAATATATTGTCTTTATATATTTGAATCATAATTTAACAAATTATGACGAATCAACCACATAAAATTTGAATTGCACGTGCACTTGCAAAGTTGAGATCAACACTTTGAGGGAATGCTTGATGAATTTTGGAATCTATGTTTCTCAGGATATTCTCCCTAATGAAGGTCAATTCATCAATCAATATATATTTGAGATGAATCATTTCCTCTTGAAAACTTGTCTAATGTTTTCCTTCCAATAGAGAAAAATCTTTTACTAAAATTTTAACTTGGAATGAATTATCGATCCACATATGTTGAATGCAGTCACTCAAGTCGACATGAGTAGTAGAAGCAGAGAATGATTAGGCATCATTTCTTGTTTGAGATTTTCACTGATTGTACCAATCAGATATAACTTTCCTATACTTTTTTCCTTGAATTATTGTATACAAGAGCACCACATTTCCCCCCACGATAGTGCAACATGATTAGCTTTTCTCTATTTTCACTCAAACTCTCACAATTGATATGATGGTATGTGTGAATATTTTGAATACATCTGTTCTCTCACACTATATTGATAAAATTGATTTCTTCTACTGTGTACTCATCACATCTATATTCATTTTACCAATTTGATTGTCTATCCATATCCATTCTTTCTATCATATAAATTTTAGAAAGTTGCATTATTTGTCCATGAAGTAGCTGTAAAATGATTTCTCATTCATGCCCAGTAATGTTTCCTTTCACCAATCTCATCATTTTCATTTTTTGAATTACTCATGCTCTCACTATCTTCTACATCCATTGTCTGTTCGACATGCCAAGGAGTATAATTTAATGATTCTAAATTTAAAATTATGGTGTCACTATCTTTACCAATGTCGGTTGCAATGCCATGAAAGGGTTTGTAGAGAAGTAATTCTGATAAGCATAAATCAATAATTTTTCTCTGTCTCACACGGTGGAATGGATACAAACCTTAGAAACACTCTAACAATTGCTTCCTTTCATTAACATTCCTATTTGTCACCTCTTTTTTTACTCTTGTTATATATCTATGATTTAGATGTATCTATCAATAGGATAGTTTTCATAGAGACAGGTCTCATTTTATATGCATCGATAGATGATTTAGTTTCTTCTTCACTGCCATCTTCACTATTTATGGTTACAAGTTTGTATACTTTGTGAGAAATATTGAGACTAACAAATTGACTACTACTTTCAACCAATGGGAGTTTTAGCAACATGTGACATGTTTCTTGAGATCCAACATCTCTTTCTACAATAGTTCTATTTAAAAGTTTCCTATACACCTTGGAGGTTAGATCTTCAGGATTCTCTATATTGACCAAATGCATGAGCATTTGATGGAAGGTTTCTAAAATTTTCTCTTCCTTCGGTGCATATTTTTCAATCTATCTAATAAAATAATGCTTTGATAAAGTAGGACTTCAATCTATATTAGCTCTCCACAACTACAATATGTAACAATTGTGTGAGTTCACTATATTATCATTCCTCGCAGGTTCAAATTTTGTCTCACCACTTTTTCTATCTTCATATAATTTTGGACAGTCCATATTTAAAGGCCAAGTGGCATTGTACCTACAAGTGTTCCTCAAATGAGTTATACTACAAAACTCGGTGTACTAATGTATTATATGTATATTAAAAATGTAACTATACAAAAATTCATACTTAAAAACCATTCTTCCTTTTTTTCTTCTCAAGCATGCACCCTCTCTAAACATTGTATGTCTTTCCACATTGTTGAGGATTTCTTCATAATCTTGATCACTATAGCACAAACCTTAATAGGGTCCTTGTGCACTCCCTCTGCCAATCCAAAATAGCACAAACCTTAACAGGGTCCATGTGCACTCCCTTTGCACTGCTAATGTGACCAAGATACAACAACTCGGTCATTCCCAAAGCACATTCGGACTCCTTTGCATACAAGGAAGCCCTATCCAGAATATCCAGCATAGTATCCAAATGAGCAAGATGGTCATCCCATATATTGCTATATACCAAAATATCATCAAAGAAAATCAGAACAAATCTCCTCAGCTGACTCTCGAAGACCCTATTCATGGTAGACTGAAAGGTGGCTGGAGCATTAGTCAACCCAAAAGGCATGACTAAAAACTTGAAATGTCCATAGTGACATCTAAAGGTTGTCTTCTCTATGTCCTCTTCCCAAACTCATATATGATGGTAACCCGATCTCAAATCAATCTTAGAGAAGAAGCATGCACCATGCAACTCATCTATAAACTCATCAATGCGCGGAATAAGATACATGTTCTTAATTGTTCTTCGATTCAACATCCTGTAGTCAATGCACATTCTGAGAGTACCATCCTTTTTCTTCACCAAAATAACTGATGAAGCAAAGGGAGACTTACTCGGCCTAATATGCCCCATAGAAATCAACTCGTGAATTGTTTTCTAAATCTCATCTTTCAGGCACCTGGGGTGCTGGTAAGGAGTAATCATAATCGGCTTAGTCCCCTCCTCTAGCTCAATAATGTGCTCAATGCCTCTGTCAGGTGACCTGCCATGTGGTAAATCGCTAAACACATTAGAGTGTTTAGTCCTGAGCTCCTGTATGTTAGGGTGATAAGCCGATTTCCATAACTTATCAAGTGTGGGTAATATTCTACACTTTGATGCCCACTCAACTACATCATGGCTAATGAGATGCTTCATACGTCTCAGTGAAATAGATCTCAGATTTTCCTCCCTGGTTTTCGTAAGTACATGTGTCTTACCATTAATTTCAAATTTCATTTCCATATCCTTAAGGTTGAGATAAAAAACCTCTATGGAATGTAACCAACTCATGCCCAACACAACATTAGTTCCTCCCATGTCAACAACATAAAAATCAATTTTGAATTCATAATTATTTAATTTCATGGGAAGATCTAGAATCATCCTGTCACACTTCGGAGTTTAACCATCATCCACCTTAACTCTAATGCCCTAAAATTCCTCTATCTGTATGCCTCTCTTGGACACCAATTGTTAATCAATAAAATTATGGGTAGCACCTATATCCAACAAAGCAATGATGCGTTGCCCTGCTAAAAGGCCCCACATTCTGAAAGAACCTTCTTTCTTCAGGCTAGAGAGGTATGCAACCTTGAGGTGGGAATCCTCATCCACCTTTTCATTGTTAACTGCTTCTTCATAGCTCTCTTCTTCATGATCAGTTTGTTGCCCCTCAAAATCAGAACTATGCTCATCTTCATAATACACCACTCCATAAGCCTATCTCTACCTTTAGGCTTCAAAGGACATTCATGTTTGTTATCATAAGGACCCCTGCATAAAAATACTATCTTTTTCTCCTTAGATCATTGAGTGTTTCTTGATCTAAAGGCCCTGTCACAGGTTTCTTGAAATCTGGTCCTTCAATTCTTTTTGGAGCAGCCTTGTTATCATATGGAGGATTAGATGGTTTGGGAGGAAATCTATTACGTGGAGCTAAAAACTCCAAGTCTCTAGCCTTTTTCATGTCAATCTGCAAGGTTGAAAGGTCAAAAGACTTAACCCAACCCCTTAGAGGCTCAACTAACCCCTCTACAAACAACATAACACGCCTCCTCTCTGAGATATCATAAACCAACATTGAAACCTTCTGGAACTCACTGATAAATGCATCCAAACTACCTGTCTGTTTGAGTTGTGTCAGCTCCCGGAAATAGGACTTTGGGTCCTTCCTGTCAAACCTCTCTACCAGTCCATCTACAAATTCCTAGTAGGATACAATCTAATCATGATCTAAGGAGACTAACCCATGGTACCACCAGTCATGGGCTATACCATCCAAATGCAAAATAACAAACCTGATAGCATCCTCTTCAGACATAGGACATAAAGATAAATAAGTGTCAAGCTTGTGAATCCAAGCTCTAGCTATCATTTTCCTGCTCCCATCAAAGTGTGTCAAGGTCATCTTGTTGGTTGCTTGTTTCAAATCATGGTTCACATGCCTCTATCTCCCATCTTTTCTACCCTTAGAACATTCCCTTTTTTGAGTCATGAACCTGTCGAAATTCAAATGTTGCTTTACTTCCTGTGGTAAAGTATCCCACACAGTATGTTGAGCTAATATGTCATCAATAAATGATACCTCCTCCTCAATACTAACAACATCAATCTCAGGTCTCAGGAAGGTAGGACATAGAGGCATGTCTTGTGTACCTGTCAAATAAAATCTAGACCTGTGAGAACTAGCTGAGATACTCCTAGTATCTCTATCCCTACCCTGATCTCTAGACAATGAAATGCGCTAAAAAGTATCAGATAAGTTTTGTAAGATAGTTGCCATCTGTTGTTGGCCAGCTGCCAACTCCTGTTGGCTATGTGCAATATTCCTGAACACTGTCCTAGCTTCTCTCTCCTCATCATTACCTGCAGTGCCTAGAATTCTATCTCCCATATTTCCCCGT
>MU224518.1:0-10755 GCA_018584345.1 Thuja plicata
CATTTGCAAAACCTTCACCAAGTGTTGTGCCTTATGAACCATCCATTAGAAAGCCCCTTAAGCTTATCAATTGATAAGCTTAAGGGGATTTCTAATGGATGGTTCATAAGGCACAACACTTGGTGAAGGTTTTGCAAATGAGGATGCAAGCAGAGTGGGTTTAACCATGGAGGAAACTCCATAATTAAGTGCGCTCTAGCTAGAGTGGTACTGGGATGGGTGACCTCCTGGGAAGTCCTAGTCCTTCACCTCTGTGAGCATCACCCAGAGCTAATGAGACTCAAAAAACTACACAGTTGAATCCAAGTAGAATTAAAAAAAAATTAATTGGCACAATTTTATTTTTTTTTAAAATAGGCAATTGTCGAAATTTCGACCAATGCCTCTTTGCTTTCCACCAAGGCATTGGTAAAAATTTTGACCATTGACCAATTTCTTTCCACCAACTATTGGTCAGAATTTCGACCACTACCTTGGTGGAAAGCAAAGCATCCACGTTGAAATCTCTGAAGCTGGTGGTCAAAATTTCGACCGTTGTCACGACTCATTTCTACCAACTATTGGTCGGAATTTCAACCAATACCTTGGTGGAAAGCAAAGCATCCACGTCGAAATCTTTGAAGCTAGTGGTCAAAATTTCGACCGATGTCGCGACTTGTTTCCACCAACTATTGGTCAGAATTTCGACCAATACCTTGGTGGAAAGCAAAGCATCCACGTCAAAATCTCTGAAGCTGGTGGTCGAAATTTTGACCAATGTCGCGACTCGTTTCCACCAACTATTGGTCAGAATTTTGACCAATACCTTGGTGGAAAGCAAAGCATCCACGTCGAAATCTCTGAAGCTGGTGGTCAAAATTTCGACCGATGTCGCGACTCGTTTCCACCAACTATTGGTCAGAATTTTGACCAATACCTTGGTGGAAAGCAAAGCATCCACATCGAAATCTCTGAAGCTGGTGGTCAAAATTTTGACCGATGTCGCGACTCGTTTCCACCAACTATTGGTTGGAATTTTGACCAATACCTTGGTGGAAAGCAAAGCATCCACGTCGAAATCTCTGAAGCTGGTGGTCAAAATTTCGACCGATGTCGCGACTCGTTTCCACCAACTATTGGTCAGAATTTCAACCAATACCTTGTCAAATTGAGCAAGAGCTTTAGTCAAAATTTTGACCTCTATTTTGGTCGCAATTGCGACCAATAATTAAAACGTTGAAATTTCGACAAAAAAAGATCGACGAAAGGTTTGGTCGTGTATTCGACCAATTACTGTCAAAATTTTGACCAATTTTAGTCGAAATTTGAAGTCAAATTTACTAGTGTCTCTATTGGTTGGAACAAGACTGTCAGCTGATTGAGTGAGAGCATTACAAGAAGAGCCCATACTAGTGGGAATTTTCACCTTTGTGCCTTGAAAAGAAAACTTAATACACTGATGGTATGTGGAAAGAACCTCTTGCATCTCATGGATCCACGGTCTTCCTAGAAAAATATTATACGCAAGAGGAAGGTCTTGCACGTGACATATGACATCTCTTTCAACTGGTCCAACCCGAATGGGAAGCACCACTAGACCTTTAGATTTTCTCTCTTCTTCATCATAGGCTTTTATGGTAATTCTTTTGTGAGAATCTATAAGGTCTTTGCCATAACCTAGTTGAGCAAGAAAGTAGGTAGAGAAAATATTAAGACCAGCACCGTTATCAATGAGGATGTGGCAGACTAGTTGTTTGTCGATCATGACTTCTATGTGCAGAGGAGCATTGTGTGGGTGACTAATTGAGTGATCATCTTCTTCAGAGAAGGATAAATAATGTGGTGAAGTCAAGTGGCCCACCATGGATTGAAACTTATCCAGATTGATATCTTTGGGGACATTAGCTTCAGTGAGAGCTTTGTCCAGAATCTACCTATGAGCAGGCAAGATCTTCAATAGCTCAAAAATAGTTATCTGAGCATTGGTCCTTTGAATCTAGTCAAGAATGCTATAACCAGTAGTAGGAGGTGTAAGGACCACCTTCGTGGTCTTGTTGGTAGAGCCAACAACAGTCTTATCCGCAGTTTGTTTGGGCACGGACATAGCAGCAGGAGGGTTAGGACCCTTGAAAGAGATTCTAGCGTTAGATCTAGTAACAATGTTGGCACAATCTTGAGATGTTTCAGATTCAGATAATCGAGACCCAGGGCCTCTCAAGACAAATGGGGTTCAGGGTTTAGAAGCATTCCCACTTCCCTTGCTAGTAAATATATTGCAATATTTCACTTCCACGGGTTCAATCATTTTGATAACATTATCGTAAGTGGTATGCGCGTAATTAACTTTGGCATTATTATTCTGAGCGTTGGAGGACTCGCCTTTCTCATGACGAGGAAAGGGATCTTTGAATGCTTGATGATCCGAATTCTTGTTATGATTCTCCACAATGATAACCTTGTTATCAATCAAATCTTGGACTTTATGATGCAATTGGAGACATGTAGTAGTCTTATGACCTTTGTTTTGGTGGTAGTCATAGTAAGCATTCTCATTCCACCAATGAGATCGTGGTTGCGGATCGTATAGACATTTCTCCAAAGGAACAAGAATCTGATTTTGCACCAACATTTTGAAAACCACATCAAGTGGTTCTCCCAAAGAGGTGAATTCACGCTTGGGTTGCGGTGCCCAAGGTTTATTGCCAAAAAATCTAGAAGGCTATTGAGTATTGGTTGCAGCCTTTTCAACATCTTTGGTTGCACATAAAAGATTGAAAGAGGATAAGTAGTTAACTAGATGGGGCTACCAGTTGCTTGACTAGTTTTAGCCACTTATATGAGGAACTAAGTGAGAATAATATAAGTTCTCCTCTACACATAAAAGATTAAAAGAGGATAAGTAGTTAACTAGATGGGGCTACCAGTTGGATGACTATTTTTAGCGAGTTATATGAGAAACTAAGTGAGAATAATATAAGTTCTCCTCTACACATGAAAGACTTCAAAAGAGGATAAGTAGTTAACTAGATGGGGCTACCAGTTGCATGACTAGATTTAGCCACTTATATGAGAAACTAAGTGAGAATAATATAAGTTCTCCTCTACACATAAAATACTGAAAGAGGATAAGTAGTTAACTAGATGGGGCTACCATTTGCATGACTAGTTTTAGCCAATTATATGAGAAGCTAAGTGAGAATAATATAAGTTCTCCTATACACATAAAAGACTGAAAAGGGATAAGTAGTTAGCTAGATGGGGCTACTAGTTGCATGACTAGTTATAGCTAGTTATATAAGTAACTAAGTGAGAATAATATAAGTTTTCCTCTACACATAAAAGAGTAAAAGAGGATAAGTAGTTAACTACATGGGGCTACCAGTTGCATGGCTAGTTTTAGCTAGTAATATGAGAAACTAAGTGAGAATAATATAAGTTCTCCTCTACACATAAAAGACTAAAAGAGGATAAGTTGTTAACTAGATGGGGATACTAGTTGCATGACTAGTTTTAGCCAGTTATATGAGAAACTAAGTGATAATAATATAAGTTCTCCTCTATGCATAAAAGATAGAAAGACAATAAGTAGTTAACTAGATGGGGATACCAGATGCATGACTAGTTTTAGCCAGTTATATGAGAAACTAAGTGAGAATAATATAAGTTCTCCTCTACACATAAAAGACTGAAAGAGGATAAGTAGTTAACTAGATGGAGCTACCAGTTGCATGACTAGTTTTAGCCAGCTATATGAGAAACTAAGTGAGAATAATATAAGTTCTCCTCTACACATAAAATATTGAATGAGGATTAGTAGTTAACTAGATGGGGCTACCGATTTCATAGCTAGTTTTAGCCAGTTATATGTGAAACTAAGTGAGAATAATATAAGTTCTCCTCTACACATAATAGACTAAACGAGGATAAGTAGTTAGCTAGATGGGGCTACCAGTTGCATGACTAGTTTTAGCTAGTTATGTGAGAAACTAAGTGAGAATAATATAAGTTCTCTACACATAAAATACTAAAAGAGGATAAGTAGTTAACTAGATGGGGCTACCAGTTGCATGACTAGTTTTAGCCATTTATATGAGAAGCTAAATGAGAATAATATAAGTTCTCCTCTACACATAAAAGACTGAAAAATGATAAGTAGTTAACTAGATGGGGCTACCAGTTGCATGACTAGCTTTAGCCAGTTATATAATAAACTAAGTGAGAGTAATATAATTTATCCTCTACACATAAAAGACTGAAAGAGGATAAGTAGTTAACTAGATGGGGTTACCAGTTGCATGACTATTTTTATCCAGTTACATGAGAAACTTAGTGAGAATAATATAAGTTCTCCTCTACACATAAAATACTGAAAGAGGATAAGCAGTTAACTAAATGGGACTACCAGTTGCATGACTAGTTTTAGCCAGTTATATGAGAAACTAAGTGAGAATAATATAATTTCTCCTCTACACATAAAAGACTAAAAGAGGATAAGTAGTTAACTAGATGGGGCTACCAGTTGCATGACTAGTTTTAACTAGTTATATGATAAAATAAGTGAGAATATTATAAGTTCTACTATACACATAAAATACTAAACTGAGATTAGTAGTTGACTAGATGGGGCTACCAGTTACATGGCTAGTTTTAGCCTATTATATGAGAAACTAAGTGAGAATAATATAAGTTCTCCTCTACACATAAACGACTGAACGAGAATTAGTAGTTAACCAATAATATGACTTGTAGGATGGTAAGTGAGGAGAGTATTTACTGCAAAGTAGGCCGTCCATGTCCATTGCACAATAAATATATTTTTATTTAATTTGTACAAGATGTAATGCAGCCTATATCTAAAATTGAAAGGACCGGTAGATGGTATTTATGATAGTAGTAAACAAACTAGCATACAATGTCTGTCAACTACTAAAGGGTGGGTGAAGAGTTTCATTGACATGAAAACAAAAGGATTAGATCTGCATATCTTAGAAACAGGCTAAGTACCAGAAAAACAAATGCACAACAAAAAAGAAGGTCAAACTTTTTTTTTCAAATTCGCAAAAATATAGTGATTTTTTATGCAATTTTTTTTAGTTTTCGACCACAAAATATGCAGATCATGAAGAACAGATGCTGAAAATTTTGTAAAAATCTATTAGACTTTCTCGTTTTTGAAATTTTTCAATGGTGCATTTTGTAGGGAGCTTAGCTGCATCCCACATCTTATGCTTGCCATCATAACATATAGTATAACTTCATGCTACCCACTTGAAGGATCTGTCAATGCGATATTAATTCATACCTTCCCTTAGGATGCTAAAGATGGACTTTAGGTCTTTTAGAGACGCGGTAGGTTTATACATTTAATTACTTTCATTTATTTTTAATTGATGGAACTCCTCTTAAGATAGCAACAAGAGATAATGGTTGTGTAAGTTTTAGTATAAGTAAATATTTTTAACATTATCTTATTTATAATACGCACAAGATGCTAATATTAATGTTGGTTGTAATATGGACACTAGTATAAATATTAATCTCATCTAATAAGAATGTGAATGTTAACAATAGTGTGTCAAATTCTTTTTGGCATGATTTCTTTGAAGAAGTAATGTTTCTATCGACCACTTAGGAATTTTGACATACTATATCTATTATTATAATATATTTCATGACACGTTGCTTTTTACATAGATTTAAGAAAAATTACTCAAGTATCAACCATTAGTAATTTAGGCTTGTACATTTGTACCAAGGTAGTCACCACATTGTGAGTCTTTCATTATATAACTTGGATGCTTGCAATGGTACAAATACTATGCAAACACCATTCCTTAGCAATGTAAATAATGGTTTCATAGCAACATAGAGCCTCTGCCTAGTTCTAAAAATGATAGAAATCAGTTGGTTTATCATGTTGTTCACAGAAGTATGTTTTGTTAAAAAAAATGTGTAGTTTTGTACCCAAAATTCATCTCAAAATTTGGGCATTACATATTGATAATTTAACAACAAAGCACTAAAATATTATGAAATAACACTTAACATAATCACAAGATACCAATATTGCAAGATACTCTTATCCCTGCTCTATAATCATTCATTTATTATCTCATCTTTACCTTATAATCTTATCGCTCATCTTTACCTTATAATCTTATCGCTGCTACAATATGACATTGTTGTCCATTTAACTTCTCATTTGCTACGTAGTAATCATGATGCTCATCACTCATATTCATATTTCTTTTACATGTAACTCATATTCATAATACAATTGCTATGTAACATAAATATTGATGTCTACTTATTAGCATAGTGGTTGCAAAATATAACATAAGACAACTAACCATCATAGATTTGTATATTGCATTTAAACAGATTTCTATTATAATTATATATAAAATAAGATGTGATCTATGATAGATTTATTCTATTATTGAAAATTAAATCTAAATTCTGATATTATTGTGTCATACTCCAAGATTTCATCAAATTAATAATATAGGACTGCTATTCATCATAGATTTTGATATTGCATTTAAAATTAATTTTATTATAATTACATATGAAACTAGATTTAATCTAAAATAGGTTCCTTCTATTATTTAAAAATGAAAATCTAAAGTGTAATATTATTGTTATATCTAAAGATTTTCATCAAGTTAGTAGTATTTAAAATAACTTAATTGACACTATATTTCAGATATTCACACAAATACAACAATAATATTAAAATAAGTATTATTATAAAAATTAAATATTTTTCTTAATCTAACTGCATGAAACAAGATTTCATCCATACTAAATTTATTCAAAACTACTCAACTCAAATTATTTGAAAATAAAAATTATAAACCCATAAAAAACCAATAGAAAAAGTATTTATTTATTGATCATAGACCAATTAACCTAGTCCATTGGGAGCATGGCTATTCGAACAGTGTTTATAACAGATACAATACCATACAAAAGCTCGATTACTCATGCATTTCCCAAAGTCACCATTATCATATGTTTTGCAGGTATGATCACAGCCATTCGTAAAAGTATCGCAATCCCCTTTATATGTACCGCTAAAAGATCCACAATACCCGGGGCAGTCATCAAATACCATTCTCTCTTTGTTATTGCCAACCAATTCAGACCAGTGGCAGTCCTCAAATTCCATTGTCTCTTTGTTATTACCAACCAATTCCAAATTAGTAACTTATGTAATATTTCAGAATCTTGTAAGACAATTAATGTTGATTAAAGAGAGGAAGAAGAAGAATGCATTTTACGGGACGCAAAAGCAGGAAAAAACAGGAGCAATAAGAAGAGCAGAATCACGCATCCCTTCGCCATTTCTCTTATCTTTCTGTGAGAAAACAGTTTAATGATGCAGCCATTTTCTCTATTTATGAAATCTCGCCATTCATTTGTTTCTATCTAAACTCCAAAAACGGTGACTTTCAGTCGCTCGTTAACAACGATGTAAAAATTTACAATGTGAATAGATTAATTTACTTTTACATAGCTGCGACGGCACTTGCAAAGCTTCGGATATTGCTCAATTTGGATTTTGCTGTACAACTTTGGAGTTTGCAGTTGCAGCTCAAGACGGATAAATCAATTTGGATTTTGTTGTACAACTTTGGAGTTTGCAATTGCACCTTGATATATAATGATGTGTACTTATTTGAATAATAGGTACAAACAAAAATAACTTATATCAATTTGGATTTTGTTGGAGAACTTTGGATTGAACGGTAGCGGCTCTCAATGCCTTCGAATTTGGATTTTGTTGTAGAACTTTGGACTCAACTTCTTGCAGTTACCCAGAGAGAGAGGGTTTAAGACGCAGATCTTGCAGATAGGGTTTTCTTGGATTGAATGGTCCATCGAAAATGCAACTAACAAATTTTCTCATGCTAGTCGATCTGATTGAAACAGGGAACGTACATCTACCAGTCTTATAGTTTGACGGATAGTGTCACATCATAGAGGCAAACCAAGACGATTCAACCGATTTGGTTCTCCCTTTTCTGGTGAAAGGGATTTATCCGGATTTTGTATACAGTGTTGCGCGACGATGAAGGGCAAGCAATTTATCCAGATTATCGGCTACCGGCAGCACAGTAAAAAGTGGGGCCTCCCGTAGAAGATCGAAACGTGACAAAAGCAAAGTTATTCGTGTGCAAGCGCCGAATTTAGGGGGTTTCGAGGGTTATCGGGGTTTAGAGTTTACGAGGGTTTGTGAGGGTTAGAGTTTAGGGTTACAAGGGTTTGTGACGGTTTGTGGGCGTTAGGTTTGTGAGGGTTTGTAAGGTTTAGGGTTTAGGGTTCCGGGCTATCTACAAATTTGACTTTCATTTAAACTTACTAAGCGGATACGGTTAAATTTGGCGGGCAACTAATAAATTTGGCATACGGTTAAGATCGTAACATGGTTTGCAACATAGGCCGCAGAAACAAACCATATTACAAAGCGTATGAAAATATTGGATATTGAAGGCGACAATCTCCTAGAAGCATGATTTACTGAAATATTTGATGGCTGAATATGCTGCCATCTTTGTCAATCCACATTTTCGTGTAGAAAGAGTTTTTAAAAAATTAGGTAAATAATGAATAATAGTACTTGCATTTTGGTAATGCGGGCCAAAATTTAGGTATCTGCAACTCGATAAATTGTGTACAGAGCTCCAAACTTGTTTGGACTCAATTTGCACGGCTGCGCCCAACAATGACTTATCTCAAATGTAAAGCCAGTTTTTCATTATATAAAAATTAAATGTGTGGACATGTATAGTAAAGAGAAACATAAACAACTAATTCTATTAAAATTATTGCTCGTGTAGAAGCAAATTCATACAAAAATGAAATCTATAATAACATTTCTCTACAACTTCTTGTCACACACACATAGCATAGCATGTAAATACTGTTAAATTCAATAAATTATAGAGATTTTATAGCCAAAAACAGGCTTCTCCTCCGCGTAACAATCAAAATTATCATTATCCTCCACAGAATTGCCCAAATAAAACTCCAAACACTGTGGAGCCCTCTTGAATTCCCCAAATGTTTTCCTCGGAATTTCAATTTGGATAGTCAAACTTTCCTTCAGCCCCTACAGTCATTGCCAATATTCCTTTAACCTATTCTACCCCTTTAAATCCTTAATACACTTCTCAAGCTACTTCAATTTCTCTCCTTCACTTTCTCAACGCCTCACAATTGTACAGATATTTCACATAATTCACAAAAATTGGTTGTGCGGTTTAGTCACCCTCCTTGCGAACATCTTCTTCTCCTAAAACTTACCTGGCACTGGTCCCATAGAAAGAGAAAGCTTTCACTGCATCCTTTGAAATTGTGTAGCTCAAAAATGGACAATCGTGATGTTTATGATCGTCTTGCATGAGTACGGGAAGATTTCTGATCATCGATCTTCAATATCAGCCAGTGAATCTCAGATAATAAAGGAGATAAGTTTTCAATAGATTAGATTATTAGATGAGTTGTGTATTCTCAACCAAAAATGTGAGTACAAAAACTTAAAAGAAAATATTACGATTGCTTCTCAATTTGTGTACTATAACAAATTGAGGGAAGAGAGTGATAGTTCATTGATTGATTTATAATATGATAAAACACATAATGATATGTAAAATAGAATTTGAGCAAGGAATGCATATGTGAAATAGATTTTTTTTATTGAACAAAGTTCAATTACAAAAAGAAATAATAAGTATCTCTAAAGGAACTACAAGAGAATGAAAAATAGAGAGTTAAGTGCATTCATCAAGGGATGTATATGAAACAGATGCCCTCGAAATTTTGATTCCAATGAGAAAGAATGGAAACATAACTCCCATGTACCAAGAAATAATACCTTACCTTGCCTCCAAGTGGCAAAGACTAACTGAAAGCATAGAAAAAGATCAAGAATATAACATGAAGAAAACAAGAACATATTGATGTAATGAAAGATACATGTGAAGATATTAACCAATTTGAACTTGCCAAAATATAGTGGTCGTGAATCTATTTTAATAGTAAAATGAGATGTATCATGTATGAATCCACACTACAATGGGATTAATCATTAAAATATCATGTTGCATAAATAATAGTATATTATTAAGAGTTGTTTCCTAATTAATAAAAGTGGCATATAATTTAGTCCCAAGTGGGATCTATTTTTCAATATAATCAACTTGGATTTCTTGCCTTGAGTTGTTATCCCAAGCATTTTTTCTTCAAGTATGTTAAATATTCAAAAAAATCATTTACAATATAGTTGTGTGGTGTGTTATGGGTATCTTATGAGTATCATCAAATCAATGTATTTCCTATCACTAATGTTGGAAGAATCCTCATTCATGTGCATTTGATTATACAAGTCTTCAACCTTGACCCATGGGAACATGTTAAAATTGATTTTGATGCATGGTGCGAAGAGTACAAAAATTATAGATACAATTATAGAGTATAATGGTTGTCAAACCAAATGAAAAAAGACTAGATGGATTGAGACAAATTACAAGACACGAAATGTAGCCTTTAAACAAGGACATATTTGGAAGAGTTTTTTGGGATGACACACTTTTTATCATACCAAGATTTGGGGCTGATTAAAAACCTCAAAGACTAATTTACCTAATGATGATGTTTGTTGATATCCAACACCAGCATCTCAATGGAGTGTTTGATTTTGCATCTTTCATAGGTAAGAAAAAACATTAAAAAATGACATCTATGAAAACTAATTATAAGAGCCCATCTCTT
>MU224518.1:12526-30994 GCA_018584345.1 Thuja plicata
CTACATTTTTGCCCTCTTTGAGACAATGCAGATTATCATGTTATTTCAAAGAATAAAAATTTCAACTGATACATGCCCTACTTTTCCTTATATCTCTTTTATATCCAGGATCTAAGCTAACCCAAGGATTTTGTGTGTATTAGCTGAGTGGTGGCACAACAAGCATTCCACGAGCATTGTTCATTTCATTTACTCACTGAAGAGATGTTTTTTAAATTAGAGGATGTCTATAAAATATTACAGATCCTTATTGTTACAGAACTAATCTAGTATGATCAAGTTGGAGATTAGGATGATCTATGTTAAGAATTTAATAATTATGATCTGAAGATTCAAGCAGGGGAGGGAAACTAGAAGGAGATCTAATGTCACATTGTTCATGGATTCCTATTGTATTAACTAGAGTTATGAGAGGGTTTATTTATCTAGACAAGAGGTTGAATGGATTATCGACAGGATGAGGATAGACTCTAGAGAGGTTGACTATGGATGACACTCTATTTACATGGGGATTCTATTGTCTCACCTCTATCATGATCTGCATTAGGTGGTTTAGTTTGATTGGACGAGTATCTCGATGGGGGTCACACTATTACATGTTTGGTCATAGGAATACATTTCATTCCATTGGCCAATTTTCATTAAATTTAAGGTGGAAAAACAACCCCATGTACATACATGTATAAAATCATATTTATACCCAAGTGATGGAGAATTAGAAACATGTGATAGATGAGATCAATAAAGTCATATTGAGACTATACATAAACTATGAGGATTAGGAGGAGGATGACACAAAGCTACAATATTATTTCAATCTCATTGTTTGATTGGGTAGATCCAATGTGTTATTAAGAAATAATTGTCATACAAGGCGCTTAGACATTATGGCTAAGTATAGGTGGAGCCTTGAGGGTCAGGAGATTTTGTACAGACTATGCAAGAGTTATGGTAGTGGGGGCTGACCTTTCCATATGAGGTGGCACTAATAGAGTTTAGAGAACTTATCCCAGCTCTATTGGATTTTAGGAGAGGTGTCGTGGATGACAGGATGACACCCTATTTTTCAATATGGTTTGCATCCTATCTATTTCCTAGGCTAACAGGGATAGGGGAGTTACATCCTTGATTAGAGGATGAGGAGGAGGACATACTAGCTCCACTCGGGAGGAGGTGTCACAGGAGGAGAGATGTGGTAAGGAGGAAATTGGAGGAGAGGAGGGAGTGGTGATGACAAAGGAGATGGAGGTGTAAATGAGCTTGGATAAGCTATGTTTCAATACGTGAGATATACATTAAGATCATCAAGTGGGTGTGAGGGAGTGTCATAATGATAGACACAAGTATAAAGTGAAGCTCCACCACAAGTATAGGCATAGGTATAGGGATAGGGAGAGGGATGTGGTCAAGGAGATAGATAAATAGTGTGCCCATAGGTTGAGATAGGGAATTTGAAAATTTAATTGGTATACATGGATATAGATATAGCTAACCTATAAAGGGAGCTAACGTATAGTACAGGGGAGAGAGTCATAGCGACAACCTGATTCAGGCAAGAAGAGATGACTCTACAATAGGATTATAATATTTTATAGGGAGATAGGGGTTTTATCAATGATTTTATATGGATAGGGTAGGAGATATTATGCTAGATATAGTTGTATGAGTCAGTGGTACCACCTAGTCAGGGACTAAGTAGTTTTGCTCAAAGTTCCTATGGAAGGTCTTGGAGGATGATGATAGACAACAAAGGGATAATGGGAATATAAAGGCCATCACAACCATCATAATTAGGAGGGGTGGGACCTTATTGAGATTACTTAGGCTTGGGACTATTTGGTCCTAAGAGTGAGAGTTTATTATAGCTCAATAGGATCCTCCATGTACCAATTTTGATATAGACATTTTGAAGAGATGTATTTTGGGGCTCACTGTATCTAATTTGTATAGTGACATTATTACATTCATACACTGATATTTTTTATGATACACATACGTTCACACACACAATAATATTATTATGAAAGTAATTATATATTTTTAAATGTGTTTATACTTATATGTGATACATCTAAATGCTTTTATGATGCTCATTTATGTTATGATTATGATGATTTATGATCCTAGGTGTACATGCATACTTTTAGATGATGAATTATTCAATAAATTATTATTTTCTATGATCTATATGGAAGGATTTATGATCCCAAATTTGCATCATGATGGTATGTATATGTGATTCTTATGTGATGCAATGTGATTGGATACGACATCATGTTTTATTTAAATAATTCTTTATGATGGATGCATGATGTTATTGTACCATCCTAAAAAGTAAGAACTTTAATTGTGCTCATTTTGGGACCATTTTTAGCCCACTTTAGTGTGTTCCTTATGGTAGGACCTCATATTGCACTTAAATTTAGATATAGGTCCCCCTCCTTCTTCAAACTCAAGGTTGGATCCAAGTTCTATGCCTATTTTCCCATTTTCCTTCCGTTCATAATTAATTTTCCTCCCAGGTCCTTTTACATGCATTTTACATCTTGGAAGTTGCCATAATTTCCTGACAAATAAAGCCTTTTGTACCTCCCTTTCAGCACACAACCCTAGGTCCTAGGCTCGCTTTGACAAAGCTTGCATGGACAAGGCTAACTTGGTTCATCCTTATCCTTAGGCATTTTCATTTATTGGGCTTCAGGTCCGATGTGAGGTTATTTCTCCTAGGTGCTTAATCAAGGTTGGCCTTGAGAAATCTAAGCCCCAAAATGTCTATAAAAGGAGACCTATTCCCCTCACTTTGGCATCCATAATACATATGATCATTACATACATGCAATAATTATTGAGCAATTTATTGTGCATTTAAGATATCCAAGTGAAAGAAAACATCCAATGCATTCATCATCAAGCATTCAAGGCATTTCCTTACATAGATCTTGCTTGTTTCCCCATTGCAGGCCAAGCAAAGGATTTTGACATCAAGGAACGATATCTACATTTACACATCATGTCATCCTCTTCTTCTTCTTATTCTTCTTCAATTCAACATTGAGGCAAATTACAACATTACTACATGAGGTTTTGTCATGCATGATTTTGTTTTGTTTTTTGTGTTGACTCAAAGCTATTGCATCAACATTATTGATCACCTTCTAAGGATAAATGCATCTACATGGTATGATATATTTCATTGTTTGGATCTAATCTATGCTACATGTCATTATTCTTTCAATTTTATCTATTTCATTTCAAGGTTAATTCCTATACAGGGTTTTGACAAAGGCAATCCCCTCCCCACAACAATTTACCCTTCTTTTTTGTGTGTAGGAATAGGCGATGGAGTTTCAAATCCATATTTTCAAAGTTACAAAACCAGTGACAGGTCTTCTATACATTTTAGCAACTTTTGTGCTTCCAGGAAAAGGATGAATTTATTGGACAAGGCTGACTTGGGTCAAGGATTTTTATTTTTCACAGTTAGAAGATACAAGTTCCAAGGTTACAGATCTAGAATAGTTTAGTTATTATGACATCACAGTGACAGTCAATTCTAGATCTTAAAATTCAGCCTTCTCCTTCTCATTTCAAGGTGAATTCAATCTCCCTTTTACTTTTTCATTTATCAATTGTACATATCATCACTCATCACAAAAGGAATCCACCAAACAAACTACCCCCAACACATTTTGTGTGGATCACATTTTCACACCCTTACTCTCTCGGTTGTGAAAATCAAATTCACCTTGTTGGGAGTTTGGTATTCCTAATGTGTATGGAATCAGTGGTCTATAATTAATCACCATTTCTTATATTACAATTATATGCCTTTGTATTGTATGATGAATATATGCAACTAAATTGTGATGTTGTAGGATTAGATGTTGTATGTTCCTATCTAATCTGATATGCAAGCTAACATGTGGTTTTTCTAGATATGCATACTAATGCAGGAGATGTACCTAAAATATTTGGTGTATCATTGTACTTAGTCATCAAGTGTAGGGATATATATGAAATGAAAAGATGACAGATAGTGAGAGAAAAGACAAAAAAAATAGAGAGATACAATACTGTGATTTTTATAGTGTTATATCATAATTTAGCTTATTATATAAATTGGATGTAATCATCTAGATATGAGTTGGCCCTAGATAGCTTACATAACACTTGCAAGGATAGAAGATACATTAGAAAATAAGAAATGCTCCCATTCACAAAAGACTCATATGTCCTTGATGATCTTAGGTAATCATATCCTAAGACAGATTATCATATTACTAAGAAAAATTTGCAAACAATAATCAAGTTTCCATGCCCCATCATCACTCCTCTAGTCAAAGACATCCTCAAGAAGACTAGAAAGCACATCACAAAAGATCAAAACAAAAGTAATATAAAGACCTAAACAAAATAACCATCAAACCTTCTTTCCATGTGTTTCTTTTCATAGTTTTATTTCCTAACATAGGATTATTTTTGTCCAATGAACTATTTTAGGCTATAGGGTCATCATGTTTTCTATGTATTTGTCTTGTCAAAAGGTGACTAGGATAAAGTCCATTGATACATGTGATTGTCTATAATTTCTCATTCCAAGAAATGGATATTTTATTCCTGAAGCAAAATGGAAAGTTGATTATAGATGGGTGTTGCAAGTGAAACTTTATTATGACTTGTGAGCATACAGAGGATATTGTAGAGAAGGCAATTCACTACCCTTGAGAATGATGAAATCTCTAGGGATGAATTGGCCCAATTTCATCTCACTTTATTATTACTCTGGTGAGCTAGGGAGAATGTAAAATACTTAAAATAGAAAATAATTTTATGACATTGAAATATAAAAAATGTTTAGTCGACTGGAAATTAAAGATACATTGGTCAAGGCTAATTGGTGGGCCCCATTAGCTCACTATCCTCAACATCTATGTGAGTCAAGGACTACAATACAAATTTAGGATGCTAGTGCAACATGTGTGTGTCCTATATGGACATGGTTTAGACACCAAATCTTAAAAAGTACAGAACCAATATCTATGTAAATGGAACTACAAATAGATTAAATATAAGCAACAAGAAATAGATTGTGAGATGAAAACAACTATTCTAGAAAAAAGAGAGGAGGTAAGAGAGCTCACAATTCAAATGTAGAAGAATCCCAACGAGCTAATCCATTCCACTCATTAAATTTGCGCACACAACAAAAAGAAAAGTGTTAGAATGTTTGTTTAAGAGGCCTACCACCAAAGTTATACAAATACAAAGGGAGAGAAAAATATCAAAAGACAAGAACAGTCAAAGGGAGAGAGTTTGACACAAAAGGATAACATGTCACACCAGAGAAAGAAATATTCTACATCCATCCAGTAAAGGGATTGAAGACAGAAAGAAAGTTGCAAGAATCAAATCAAAGCTATTTAAGCTTATCGATAGCCAGACATTTGTAATAAGTTACATTAGAAAATCTTGATGAAACTGTATATTTCATATTGTATTAGAAATAGTATAGTATGATAATGTAGTGTGTTGTCATCAATGTCAAAGGGAGAGATTAATGACATGTAACTGATTGAATGTTTGAATATATTAAGTTAATGATCATGCAAGGCATTAAATCAGTTAATGTATTGTATTGTCATTGATGTCAACTTGATATAATCTATATGGTCATGGAGATACTGCTAAAGACTTCAAAGAACTCATGAATCAAGGCTATGCTAATCAGTAATGCGTAAAAGTCAAGTATTCACTAAGTGACTACATACATCGACGGAGTGCACCCGACAGTCAGAGTTAAAGAACAAAGTCACAATGTTGCCCGATGAGGAAATGAACATCATTACTAACGAGCAAAGTTATAGTGTTGCCTGACGAGAAAAACACAAAGTAACCTGGCGGACATAATTTCAGTGTTGCCCGATGGAAAAGACAAGGATGGAGATCCTGATAACAACTCAAGTGACACCGACGGAAGAGACAGTTATCACCGATAACTAATTGAAGTGTTGACTGACGGAATAGAGAATTTAGAAAATGACAAAATGCTTAGCTGTCAAGAAGCTAAAGATAGAGTTAATTGATACTTATCATTGTTTTAATCATCCAGATATTACAGAGATAAGTAATTCATTTAAAGCTTCTTTGTCCAGTTGGCAAGAAGATCTTTACGAGATCAAACTGGAGTTTTCTTTAAATCTATTGGCAAGAATTGTTGAACACGCCAAGATCAAGAAAGCCAAGAAAAGAGAAAATCATGTCTATAAGAGACAAACCCAATTCATTACAAATTGTGTGTATGGGGTGAACCAGAGAAGAGGAGAGATGCTAAAGAAAATTTGAAGGAGAACAAAGTCTCTATTTCAGTCATGATCAACAAGCTAAAGGAAGAGCTAGATTTTGCAGACACCGACAAACAGTGAGACAAACATCACAGAGCAGAACAAGTGTGGCGCAAAGGTATATATTTGATTATATTAATCAGTGAAGTAATGGACCTACAATAGATCTAAAAATCTACAATTGAGTTGTATGTATGAACAGATCATTAGTGTTTCAGTTTAACCATTGAAGTATATAAGCCTCTTAACTGAGAAGGACTTAAAAGTCTTTTTCAATTGAGATACATCCCAAGGAGTATCAAAAAGTTTGATCACAAAAGCAGCATTGGATATGCCCAATACCTATTGACAGGCCAAGTGAGTGTTTGATCAAGGATGGTAGCATTAGATGCCAGATACTAGTTGAAAAACTATTTCTAAATCTTCTAACAAGGTCACATGTAACAGTGTGTTTGTAACCTTTAACAGGGTTGGCTCTTAGCAGGGCTCACTTCAGAAGAGTGAAAATTTGGGGTAGCGATCCCAGTGGTTTTTCCCTTAACAAGGTTTCCACGTTAAAAATCCATGTGTTATGTGTGTATGATTCATTTCTTTACTGTTTTGTATCTTACATATTTGATTCTGGATTTATCGGTATACTCTGCATATTTACTGTGTTTCGATAAATAGATGACTGCTTATCGGTGAACATACAGAAGAAGGTTTAACAAAGCAATCCGACAAGTAGTAAATTGATATAAGTATTTCATGGCATTCATCTTGTAGGACAGAAGATAACTTGAGATATAATTTGTGGCTATAAGTTTAAAGGGTTGATTTAAGGATTAATTTTTGAGGCCACTGATTCACCCCCCCCCNTCCCCCCCCCCCCCCCCCCCCCCTCAGTTATTACTAACATTTTGGGCTGATATAGGATCAATCAACATCGAGTCATTTTCTTCTTTAGGAGGAATAATTGAAGGAACCACACTAGATTGAGAGATGACATGAGTAGGATACAAAAAATAAATAGGAGGGGGAATAGAAACATAAGGCTGAATAGGTGGTGTAGGAAGAAGTCCATGACTAGGATTATCCTTAGTTTTTCTAAGTTCACAAATCTTTTGAATCTTAAAGACTTGGTATGAACGAAAGAGATAACTAAGAAGAACTTTAGTTTGTTGAGGAATGTAAGGCCAAAAAAAAATCAAGGTCATTAGAGTCTCGAGGCACAGAAGGTTGATAAAGACTATGGTTAACAGTCATGATCTTTCCATTATGAGGAAATTTAACACATTTATGAATAGGAGAAGCCAAAACATTCATGGAGGTAAGCCAAGGAAGAACAAGTTTGACTTCAAATTGATTAGAAGTAGGAATAACAGTGAAAGAAGTATCCAAACTTTTACCACCAACTTCCATAGGAAAAGAAATGGAACCATGGGATCGATAAAGGAAACCATTGCAAGTTTGAATCAGGACATCAGATTTATAATATAAGTCTTTATGCAATATTTTACTAAAAAGATGCTCTTCATTTATCACATTCACCATGCAAGTGGGATCAATAAGGGTACCATGGGAAGAAATATCGTCAACCCTACCAACAATGTAAAGAGGACCATCACGTGTCTTTATTGTTTTAGCACAATCAAAAGTAATGCAAGACTAAGGTGAATATTGAGGTTTAGTTTGAGTTTTAGGTTGAACATGTTCAATTTAGTTGACAATATGAGTGGCTTCATCAACTTTCTCAACATAATCAATGTGTGTGGGAGAAGAAGGTTGCTCAATAGTATTGATTGAATGAGATGGAAAAGGATTAGTGTATATTTGCAAATTCTGATTAGGAGGTGCAACAGATTTGTTTCCATGGTTAATATCAACATATACACATGTAGCATTAAAACCAATAAGGTCTTGAACCACATTTTTCAAGGAATAACATTTTTCAGTATCATGACCAAGTTGACGATGGTATTGATAGAAAGATTTGGGATCAAAGAATCTGGATGGTGGTTTGGATAGGTCAATTTGTTTGATAGGAGGAAGTTTAATCATGTTTGCATTCATTAACTTCAACATGACATTATGCAGAGGTTCAAAAAGTGGAGTAAAAGTATGAGAAGGTCTAAAAATAAAGGACAAAGGAGCCACACCTTTGGATGTTGTTGTCACTTGTTCATCAATTGTGTTGGCTGATTTGTTGATTTTGATGTAGTTATTAGTCTTCTATAATTTTTTGAAATGGGATGCGACATCACTCTTATCAATGAGAACAAGTGTCATTGGAGTGCTTCTCTCAAATTGACTCACTTGATGATGATAATGATGAAGCATTGCACACAATTTTGAAAATGAAGAGAATTCGGTAAGAAGTATCTTATCTCTAATGTCCTTTTGTAAATTATTAATAAAAATACATTATATATCAACCTCAGGAACAAGATAAGAAATCTGAGGATGCAAATGCTTAAATCTACCAGTAAAGTCACTAACTTTTTTCCTTAACACCTTCTTTACAATGCATCAAATCAGTCAAATAAATTTGAGGACCAATTTTATTTTGAAATTGTTGAATAAAAGCATTAGCAAGCTTGTGGAAGGAATCAATGGAATAAGGAGGCAAAGAATAGTACCATTGCAAAGCTTTGTCTTGAAAGGTTCTAGATAGTAAACAACTTTGTCATGAACCTATAGTCATGAGAGAAATCACTACACAAGGTTTGAAAATATTTAACATGAGTCACAGGATTACCCTTACCATTATAAGTCTCAAGATAAGGAATCTCAATACTTTGTGGGATAAAAGCTCAGATAATATCTATCGACAAAGGGCTAGAAATATCACATGAGTAAATGTTGAATTTGGATTGAGTTAAAGAAGCAAGTTGTTGTTGCAAAGAAAACATAATTTGAGCTAAGCTATTAATGGTAGAATGAGTGGAAGAAATAATAGAAGAAATATTGGAAATGTTAGGAATATTGTGGGAAACGGAGGGAATATTGAAAGAAGCATGAAGCATGGTAGGAGCATTGGGATATGAAAAAGGAACACTATGATAAGAAGGCATAGATGAAGGCAATGAAACACACTGAACACTCGTAGGAAGAGAAGGGAGAATAGGATTAGGGAGACTCACATGTGTGGAGTTACAATTTGGATTGAATTTGTGATAAGAGGTGGAGCATAAGTGGAAAGACTAGGAATAGAATTGGAGATAGGAAAAGAAGTTTCAAAACTTGTAGTAGGTGGAACATAGCCTAATTCTTGAGCACATTCCTTAAGAGGTTTGACATAGGAATCAATAAGATGGGAAATGTCATGCAAGAGGTTAATACCATGTTCATCATTATGAATGGGTTTCTTTAAACCTTCTATAATAGAAAGATCTTCAGGATTATGATTCTCTTGAGCTAAGGAATGTTCCAAATTTTCAAATTCATGAGTAAGATTTTGCACTTGGGTGGGAGGAACTCTTAATGCTTAATCTTCATCATGAGAAGAATGAGAAGAGTTGTTCTCCATGATAGGATTGATATCATTAGGATGTATGTTGGTTTCATCAAGACTCCTAGAAAAGAAGGGAGGTTCAAGATAAAAAGAAGCCACGAGTCTACGACTTCTCCTAACCAAAATACTATAGGTTGGACTCAAAGTGATAAAGCTCAAACACAAAGGAATGAAAGGAAAGGAAGATAAAATTAAAAAATGTAATGTAAATAGATATTATCACAATGCATACAAATTATATCTAGATATGAAAGAAGATTTAACACCAAATGAACCTATATCTAAATGCACACCATGTAACCAGAACAAAGTGGATATAAAGTAGATCTAAATATGGGAAGGCAAATCTATCTAGCCAAAGCATGCAAGAGATAATCTATGATGTATATAAAGTAAAGCTAGCTATGTAATGCAAACAATAATTAAGTAGATGCATACAAAGTGAAGATGTAAAAGAGCACAAAGAAGATCTAACTACCCAATCAAAAGGTATAATGTATGAAAGTGTCGGTTCACCAAAATGTATATGGTAAAATGGTGATCAATGGTAAATCACCAAGTAATGCGTGTACATTTAAAAGGGACCCTAAAATGTGACCCCTTTGGACTAAATATGATTAGCACAACACAAATAGATGAAGGGATGTTAATGCATGATCTAGTCTTGAAAGGAGTGTTTGATTTTAGTGTCTTCTTTCCGTTTATGTAGGAATGATATGATAGAAATGAAATATATGCAAGTAAAGAAAAACAAACACTCATGCAATGATAAAAAACAATATATCAACTCTAGTGTAATAAAGTAAGGGCTAAAAAGAAACAAGGATAATAAAGAACTCACCTTGGAGGCTAGTAGAAGATGTAACTTCAGATTAGTAGAAACCCCAGCAGACTATACTGAAACTAGAAATAAATCAGGATACGGAAATATGCAAGCTGGAGCTCGGTGCTATGAAAACATGAGTGTTGTAGGAACAAGTCAAACTTGGTTCAAACTATGCCCTGGAGATCTGAATCTGAAGGTCTCGGGACTATGGTTGATACTGCACTTCCAGATCTGCAATTCTGAGTCTGAAACTGCGTGAATCTCCACCTGCACACAAGAGACGGGAAAATTGCTAGGGGAAAGGATCTTGCCTTGGTCAATACCTTGTATAGGAATTAACCTTGAAATGAAATAAGTAAAGCATGTAAAACAAGACAAATATAAGTATTCACCTTGCTTGTCAAACCCTTGTGGATGGATACGAATCTGCTATACCCACAAAGATGTATACTTTCTTGATTGAATGTATGTTATAGAATGTAGGATGTCTTCACTAATGCAATAGATCTAAACTTGCCAAATAATAGATCATGTATGTATGTATGCCTGATATGCTTGAATGGAGAAGGAGAGGAATGAAGAATGGATGGAGGATGGCCTTCAAATCTTGGAGCCAGATCCTTGCTTGCTTGCTTGAAATCACCAAGAAGAGCACTTGAATGCACCTTAGACTTGATTGTTTGAGAGTGAATACTTGCATGTATATGTCAATAATGGATGGGAAAATGAAGGGAAGAGGACTCCTTTTATAGTGATTTCAGAGTCTAAATTTGCGGAGGTCGACTGTGCTAGGCAGGAAAATGAAAATACTTTGCATCGGGTTCAAAACCCACCAAATTTAAACCCCCGAGGTATAGGTCGAAAGTGGTTCGACCTATATCTGGTATAGGTTGAACCAGGTTCAACCTATACCCAGAAGTGTAAATTTCGAGGCAGACTTTGCGGGGTTGGAGAAGTATTAAGAGGCTTGTAGAGAAACAAAGAGAAAAGTGAGAAAATCAATCATAAATGCATCCAAAATCAAGGAGATTACTAAAATGGGGCCCAATAGGTCCTAGAGCTTCCAAATTAATGGGTGCTAACTTTTTAGGACTACAATAATATTATGAAAAAAATTGAACATTTGATTAATAAGTACTATCGCAACTATTAAAACACATTCTATTTTATTACTAATTACAATCAGTTATTACTATAATACCTAAGAAAAAGTAAAATAGACATTGAAATAAATAAATATCACAAAAAAAATACTTATTTTTAATTAACCATTAATACTATTATTAACAACAATTATCACTTAACTAACACACTAGTTATCCTATGAAAACTGTTATATCCATCAATTAAGCTTCCTTTGAAAAAGGAAGAGACAACATTTCTCTCCATGTTTGCTCGTCCCCCATTTCCTAACTGGCTACTTCTCTAACCATCTAAATATATACATGATTTATACACTAACAAATATTTTTTTCTACCCATCAAAAAAATAAAATGTATTTTTAATTTATAAATACTAAATACTAAAATATAAATAAATACAAAAACTAACTACAATAAGAAGAGACAATACAAAATTCTTATATGGAGAAATTTCTTAATTTCTACTTTTGTAACCATCTATATGTATGGAGAGGACACAATAGTTGAATGCTCTAATTTCATGTTTCTCAAAATCCCACTATGTGGAAATTTCAAATCACTCCTATTTTCTTTATAGTAGCTTACTTGCAAGTCCCTTGCTTATATCTAAGGTTTCAAGGCCACAACATTAAATGTTAAGCCACATCAACATGTTTTTGGCCAAGACATCTAAAAAGGCCTACAAAAAAGTGAAACAAATACTTGTGCATTAGGTCATGTTTTATTCGTACAATTTGTTACTTTTTCGATCTTAGGGATACGTTTCATTCAATTATAGATACTCATTATCAACAATAACAACTTTAAAGTCACAATTATTAATATAATATTATGGAAAAAAATTGAATATTTGATCAACAAGTACTATCACTACTATTGAAACACACTATTCTAATTACAATCAGTTATTACAATAATTACATAGCTAAACTTTTCTTGAAAGGGAGGTCACAAGTTCAAATCCCACTGGGGGTAGGGTATGTACATCTCGTTTGTAACATAATGGATATCTCCCACAAGAAGTACGGGGTAGTCTCATATTACTGTCACCATATGTAGACCCAAAAACATATGACTGGTATAATGAACTATAAAAGGACCTTTCCTTTCTTTTTCAACCATCTTTTTTCCCTAAAGAAAAGGGACATAAGAGACCTCCCTCCCATACCTTTCCCACCTTCCGCCGCGCCCCATTTCCCAACTCACTAATTTTATAACCGTGTTCATATGTCCACGGTTTGTACACCTGGTATCGTAACTTGTGCACACTTTCTCCTTCCTCTCCTTCCCCACTCTCAATTCTCTCCCTCGACCATGTCATCGGCCTCGGTGGAAGAACCCACCTTACCAAAGTGCCAGCGCAGAGCCTCAGACTGCTCTCAACACACCACGTCAGCCATCGAGGCTGACGTGGATACCCCATGGCATCCGCAAACCTCTCGTCCAACAGAGCAAAAACCACCCGCCTGGCGACAGGTCGGATGAAGGCCGGCATCTGCGACAACAGCAAATCCAACGTGGCATCCCCAATCACTCTGTTCGAATCAGAAAACACCATATTCTCGGCTTCATAATATCCTCTAAACCTATCCATTTCCTCCAAAGTCTGTGGAATGTTTTTGATGCCCATGCGTACTCCAATGTCATGCCACACAACAAAATGCGCCCTTTTCTCCACTTCTGTCCATTTTCTGTAACCGTACCTGCAAATTCACACAGTTCGAACAAACCCTAACCCTAATTTTGACAGACAAAATGAAAGAATGCTTTAGATTTAGGGCTTACTTGTCGCAGAATCTGATGGGCTCCAGAATGAATAAAGAGAGAGTGTACAAGAAGTCGGCGTTTGAGATGTTGTATTGGGCGTGAATGAAGTTGAGACGCCGGATTGCGAGAGATCCCCTGGGGCCGTCGACATGATGCAGAGCAAATTCTTGGATCAGAATGACGGTGTCGTCGTAGCGTTTTGTGACGGATTTGGGTGAGAATTGTTGAGTGGAGTGCAGTAATTTGGAGATGGATGGAATGGCGAAGGTTTTGAAGAGCGCGAATTCGTAAGCTTTGTTGTTGATGAAAGGGAACTCCACGAAATTGGTGATTTTGGAGAGAAGCAGAGAGTCATGCGTGGGATGGAGGGAAGAAATGTATTGGGATCGTTTGGATCTGAGAACAACGCAAATCATCTTCCATAACAGGACGACCAGAGCAAGAACTGAGAGCGCTACTGCTATTTCAGCCATTTCCAAGATCTAATACAGAACGAAGATTAATTTCTTGCGTCAAGAGGAATTGAGGAATCTTAGGGAAAATGCTATCCATTCTGTCCCTCTTATCCGGCCCAGATTCCTTATATGAACTTGATCAGCTGACTCTGTGGATCAACGGTTGATATTTACAAATAACCCGATTGCAAAATTTATAGCCATTAGATCTTTGATTGATTTTTTCTCTGTTTTACCACAACATAAATAAAAAAAACTAAACCTTTGGAATGACCGCTCCACCTACCACAGGGAACTGGCTACCCAGCCAACTAAATAGCCAACTAAAACGTAGAACATAAAGAGGGAGTTGAAAAAAATACTAAGTGTCCCCTTTCGTAAGCTATATGTTTTAGTTTGTTGTTTAGACTTTGTCATACCCATTTTTATGTCAATCGCCTATCCAATGCTCTTGTGCATAGCCTCAGTACAAATGTTCGGTCAGAGCCGTATGTATTAATTAACTAGCAATTGCACTTTAGTGTGTAATGGGAAAGTTGCAGAGTTATGGAAAGGTCATTTAAGTATTTGTCATTTTGTTTGTCACTTATTCTCATCCTCTAATATAATCAATATATTTGTAAATTTTAAATATTATAATTGAAAATATACACACGAACTAATATATCAATATATTAACAATTAATTAATTTAAAAAAAATTAAAATATATATACTTATTTTTATTCAATTACTTATTTGTTAACATATTCAGATGTAGTTTTTTTTTTCAAATTAACAAAATATGCAACAATAAATAAGAGTTAAAAAAATTCTAACATTCATATATCAAATATCAATTAGTTATTTTTATAATATCACTTTCATCTTAAAAAAATAAAATATCACTTTTATGTTAAAAAAATAATAATATATCACTATTGACTTTCGTCGTAATTTAATCTTTAATTAAGTTGTAGGCATTTCCTTTCTGAAATTCTCCAACTTGTTTGATGGGATCTACGATTGCAATTGATGGAAAAACCAATTATTGCCATTGGGAGCTTGTTGGCCATCCATCCTGCATGACCATGCAGAGAATCTGATCGTCCCTGTTGCACCCTCAAATATCTTTCACATAATGTTCAATTGGTTGTGTGGAGAGAGTTAAGGAGAGAGAGTTAAGGAGTGAGTGTAATGAGAAGCGACTTTTATGCTGCTTTGTCCTAACACATTTATTTGACCCATCTAACTCATTCAATTCATCGACGACGTAATAAGTTGAAATTCCACACTCGAACATATAGATAAATATCATAGGCTTGGTTGTACAAAAGTCCATCACATCACATTAACTAAATCCGGTTACATTATCTTGATGAGTGTATATGTCCTGTAAATATCACCTCAGATCATTGCCACCTTTGTTCTGTCACTTATCTTGCAGTTATTGTTGTAAATTTGATGTAAATGCATTTTCTGGAACGCACTCTACACTGCTGCCCTCTTCTTCTATAAATAGAAAATAACACTGTCGGGATTAAATTACTTACATGTAAATACTGGAAGGGGACTCATAGCACACATAAAAAATTGGAGGTTGACAAACCTACAATACTTTTTTACATTCTCTACCCTTCTTCCCTCGTCCATATCTATTTCTAGCAATTACAAACTCTTGTCAATTCTCCTTATTTATATATTTACCGTGGTAAACTATTTCGGTTGATTCCTGCAAATTTTGCTTATTTGTCTTAGATTAAAGATCTTATTTTGTTTCCTGATAGCGGTAGGCCTTCCAATAACATGTGAGTTACTATAAATTATAGAGCTTCTCTAAATCCCAAACTTATTGCCAATTTAAGTGGAATTTCCCCTTCATTATTTACAATTTCACACAAATTGACATCCAATCTATCAACTGTTTCATCACAGCTACGCAGTCTTTCACCAGGTCCACACGATTGTTGCTTACAGCTGCATGCATAACCATGTCATCCTTTTCATCTGTTTGTCTTTCATATTAGGTTGATTAAACCTAGATGATTCACTCGGTTATGCAAGACAAATAAATAACACACAACTTTACAATTTACTGACAAAATATAAAAGAGTGTAAAAAGAGAATGACTTGAGTCCCATGTCTTTGTTCGGTAGTGTTAACCATTCCAAAAAAATATCAACCATGTGGGAGATGTAAGCCCATGAAAATTTATTTAGGAGAGTTGATACAATTTGGCAAACTCATCAAATAGATTAATATTTAACTTCTATTCCAACTTAAGTTAAGAATCGTGGCTATCCAGCGAAAAAAACTAAGAGTCCCCTTGGTAAAATATGCTTATGTCAAATTAATATGTCTCCTAATGTACATAACATTCAAAAAAATAGAGAACTGGGACCATGCCCCTGAGTCAAAATGTCAAGGTAAGCCTAGGAAAAGCTAAGTATCATTCGCCCCAAAATGGAAATAGTCGCTTAACAAGTTATAGAGTTATTGTATATTATCATTGTTGGTACCGCTCTGATTGTTGCATCTCTTTCCATTCTCTCTGGAACACTCTCTTCCATCATCACCATGAGACTGCATGCCATTAGACAAGTCAAGAAAAAATGTCATTTTAATAACATAAAATAAATATCATAAATTTATTCTAGAAATAAGGTAAGAATCAGAGCAGTACATCAGATGCATCCCAATGCAGCCCAAAATGTGGGAATCTTTGGATAGCATGTTGTGGCTTAGTGTCTAATTTAGAGAATATCAATGACCATAAAGGACTACTCCTATTAGTGTTTAAGGGGCATATTGATTGTGAAGAGGTGGGTAGAATTTGAGAGGGAGAGATGAGAAAACTATTAGTAGATGGCCACATACCAGGGTATTGTTCTTCCCCTTGCATAAAATCTTTTCCATTGTCATATGACATGGCTTTTAAAAAGAGTCTATTTGCCGAGGACTCTAGATTAATATAAGGTATATCAGAAAATAATAGATATGTATGTTCATATGAGTCACTCTCAATATGGAACAATCAACATGCCTGCAACATGTCCTAATGGTAATTTGGCACTGGATTTTTGCCTTTGGTTTATTTGTTTGGTTCCTTTATAGTTTACAGTGTCATCAATGTCCATTGAATCCTCTGTTCTGCAAGTAATAATCCCTCCCTTCTCAAACAAAAAAACAAAAATTGGGTAAGTGCACAAAGATGGGGGACCAAAAAGGGGGTATAAGATGCCACTTTTTCTGAAATCAGCAAACTCTAAACTTCAACCAGAAATTGAGGATAGTTACACACAAAAATTTAAAATGTGACAAAAACAAGAGTTGATCTACTCTGAATCTAGTTTCTTTACTACTAATATATTTTAGAAATGGTGGATATTAAAGCCCTCAAAAAGGGGGAGCACAAAAATTGTTCTTGTTTTTGTGAAAAAACATAACATAGCGTCTGATGTGCTCCCCCTAAAATGTTAACTTTTTTTTTTTTTAAATTAATCACTCCGGTGAGAAATTAGCTAACACCACCTAGTTTATCACAGATTTTTCTACTAATTATTTGATGAAAGTATGATCTTTTATGATTTTCCGAAATGGACACATCTTGAAAACTTGAAATTTTTGTGTGCTCCCCCTAGAAATCATTGAAAACTAATCAAAAATCAAAACTTCCTTTTTTTTAAAGTGTGTAGAATGGAGTCTAGTTTCTAAAAATGTAATTTGTTTCAAAATGTGATGAACGAGCCAAAATCGAAGCCCAAATGAATACACGTTGGTTTTTGACAAAAATCAGACCTACTTACAAAAGAAATTAGAGACAAAAAGCTCAAAATAATGAGAATTCAAAATAAATTATATGGTTAGATAGCTAACAGAGAGATATACAATATCAAGCCATTTAATTTTATCGTTATTGAACCACATGCAAACCTGACAGGGAGCACAAAAGAAAAAATGTTAATTTTTTGTAGGTTTGTTGGAAAACACATCTTGGACCTGTTTGAATCCTCCAAGCCTTTGAGTTGGATCTCCAAGGAAAATCCAAGCCTTAGGCTTGGTAAATTTCAATATACTTAAAAGTGCGCATGTGCTATAGTGCGCTAGCGCTATGTAAATTTTTGTTTTACATAGCACATACGCGCTATGTAAACCATAACAAAATCCTTAAGGGAGGGAGACATAAAGAGAGAGAAGGTGAGAGAGAGAGAGAGAGAGAGAATCTTAGGGGTCATAATGGGTCTTTAGGGGTCCTAAGACATAGTAATGTGTCCTATGACCCCTTAAGACCCCTTAATTGTACTAGCACCCCTAATATATATTATCAGGGTTCCTAAGGGGTACTAAGGTGTCTTAAGGGGTCCTAACACCCATTAATACATTATATAACCCCTTATGACCCCTTATGACCCCTTAAAAAGCCTACATCTTAGGGGTCTTATCGGGTCGTAAAACATTTAATAT
>MU224518.1:39877-58364 GCA_018584345.1 Thuja plicata
AAGGAGCATCTTATCTTCCCCTAATCACAATTACAATATACAATCAATATCAAACTCAATTAAGTGTAAGATGTGAAATAGGGTTAAGGATTTCAACACACTTTAACAATTAATCAATCAATTAAACCCCCCTCCAATCTTTACATTTTATCCTTAACAACCCCATTTCACCACATTACATTTTGGTGAACTCGCGATAGACAACTGTTTCTTTTCTTTGGTATTAGATTTACATTTCATATTAGATCTTGCATGCATATATAAGTAGACTTTCTTTTATGCTCTTGCATTTATATTTCAAAACTCACAAAAATTACAAAATCACTTTAAAAATACAAAAACATTTACATTTTTCATGCTTGTAGTATTTCCTTGTGTTTAACATGTATGATTTTTGTTTTGAATACTTTGATGAAGATTTTGTTGTGCAAAATGATAGATCCCTTAATAAGGTACATGGAAGTGAGAATGCCAATAGTTTGAATGAGATCCCCATGGATCCTATTCCTATTTCATCCTCCTCCACAACTTCTGCAATTGACCTTTAGCATAGAATGTATACATGGTTACCTTCATATTCCTCTATTTGCAACATTGAGGCATCTAAAATGATATATCCTAAACCTTTGATGATAGTAAAAGGATGTCCTCGAATGACTATTAATAGTAAACCTAGAGATCCTTTGGATTTCTTTGATAACACGGATTCTGTTTCACATGCTTATCGCACATGAAATAATCCTCAACCTACTGTCCCAGCAACTTTACCTCCTTCTCAACCTATGCTTCCTCAAGCAGCTAGGTTACCTTCTTCCTTTAAAGAATATGACTTAGTGGAACAATTACGTGCTACTCCAGCTAAGATATCTTTATGGGAATTACTTCAAACTTCTCCTACATATCATGAGGCATTGCAAAAAGCATTATCTACTCTACCTGCTCCGCCTCCTAATCAAGAGAACATTAATTCATTTCTGGAGTGCATGCATACTACGCCTTCTGTACCTCCTATTGTGTTTTCCGATGATGATTTACCTACTGTTGAGGTGAAGAATCAATATGATGCTCTTATGGTTGTTGTCTCTATTAACCAGAATATTATTCATAGAACATTGATTGATAATGGATCTAGACTTAATGTTTATAGCATGGATATGCTTAAGGAAATTAAAGCCGATCTCACAACTATTCAACCTGATAATATCCCTATCCGTGGATTTGACAATATTGCAAAGAAAACTTTGGGTATTATCACATTACCTATTAAATTTGGTCATGTGATTCTTTATACTCCTATCCATGTTATGCCTGGACCACTCAACTATAACCTTCTATTAGGAAGACCTTGGTTACATACTATGCATGTGGTTCCTTCTACTCTTCATCACAAGGTTAGGTTCATTTATAATAATCTAATGTATACACTACATACGGATGATGCACAAAACCCTTGCCTGAATGCAGAATATGTTAAGGTCCCAGAGCCTATTCAACCAATAAAACAACCCGAACAACCCCCTGAGGTTAAACAAGATGAGATTCCATCCTCTTCCCTGACAGAAGATGATTGGGGAACATTGGATTTTAATCGTACTTTTATTGGAGAATATAAGGTATAAAATTTGGAATTTCTAAAAGAACAAACTGCGTTTGAGAGACAAGTCTTTATTCCTTCTCTGCTTTCTGAGGAGTTAAAAAGTAACTTTGTTGCTGCTTCTCGCGATGCAACAATTGAGACAATAAAACTAGATTGTTATGACATTGTGACATATGCCGCTCCTTTAACTCAATCTGATATGGCCAATAGGTATGGTTCTGGTTATCACTTACTCAAGAAATCAGGATTTAATGGAAAAGGTTGTGGTAAGTATGAACAAGGTATACAAGTACCCCTGGATAATGATGGTTACGATTATACTTATGGGTTAGGATTTAATCCTTATAGGCAACCCTCAGCTTTTCCTCTTAATGTTAATCATATTTGTGGTGGAAATTTGAAATTGGTTAATCCGCTTCTCCTAGATATGGACCAAAAACCTAGGTTGGATATCTTTCCTGAGGATGAAGCCCTCGCTGATTTTTTAGGAGCTTACCAAGATCTACCTACATTTCACCATAAAAGAAGGAAATTGTATTGCTTGAATAATGAAGCCTATTTTGGAGAAAATGAGGAATCATATATTTTCCCTTTGCCAATAGATTCTCCCATACAAAGTAATTTGTTAATAACTGAGACCATTGATGTTCAAGTAGATGAGAATGATGTTGAAAAAACAATCAAAATTGGGAAGTGTTTGAATCAAGATGAACGTGATCAATTGGTTTCTCTCTTGCTTGAATATAAGGATATTTTTTATTGGACATATTCAGACATGCCTGGTATAGACCCCAAGATTGTCACTCATAATATTGTCCTTAAACCCAATGCTAAACCTGTGAAACAAAAGATTCGTAAGATGAATCTCGGCATCGCTTTATTGGTAAAAGCTGAGATTGAAAAATTAGTAGGTGCCAGATTCATCCGCTCTATTGATTATTTTGACTGGATTTCCAATATTGTGGTTATCTCTAAAGGAGAAAATAAAATAAGAATGTGCACTAATTTCCAAGACTTAAACAAAGCATCCTTAAAAGATGACTTTTCGCTACCTAATATTGACATGATTGTGGATTCCATAGCAAGTCATGCGCTATTATCTTTTATGGATGGATTTTTAGGTTATAATCAAATCTTTATTCCTATTGAGGATCAACTTAAAACCACATTTATTACACCTTGGGGGACATTCTGTTGGGTTATGATGCCTTTTGGATTAAGAAATGCGTGAGCTACTTATCAACGTGCCATGACTTTGATTTTTCATGATTACATTCATAAGATTTTGGAAGATTATGTGGATGATATCTTGGAAAAATCCATATAAAGAGAAGATCATGTGTTCATTTTAAGACAAATATTTGAAAGAATTAGGAGTTACAACATGAGGTTAAATCCTAAGAAATGTGCTTTTGGAGTTGATTCCGAAAAATTACTAGGATTCATTATCTCTAAGCGAGGCATAGAAGTTGATACTGAAAAGATCGATGATATTGTTAACATGCCTCCTCCTAAGAATATTTCTCAATTGTGTAGTTTACAAGGTAAAATACAATCTATTTGTCACTTTATTTCTAACCTAGCCGATAAGACTGTTCCTTTTACTTCTTTACTTAGAAAGGACACTACTTTTTCTTAGAATCAGGAATGCAAAAGATCTTTTGAGCAATTTAAAGAATATCTTGCTAATCCTTGCATTCTACAACCTGCTCAATTCAATAAACCCTTTTATTTATATGCTTCTACCACTTCCAATGTCGTGAGTGCATTGTTAGCTCAACATGATAGTGACGGCAACGAAAGACTGGTATACTATATTAGTCAGACTTTATTAGATTATGAAACACGATATACTCAACTAGAATGACAATGTTTGGCTTTAGTTTATGCTTGTCAAAAAATTTGGCATTATTTACTCAATGTTGAAGTCAATGTGATTGTTAAATTTGATCCTTTAAAACACCTTTTCTCAAAAACTGATCTCTCCGGATGATTAGCAAAATGGGTGATGTTGCTCACAGAATTTGATCTCAATTTCATCCTTCAAAAGTCAATTAAAGGACAAGATTTAACTGATTATTTAGCTGAAGCTCCTTGTCCTCATGCTAATACAACTGTTACCTCAGTGGAATTCCCCGATGAGAATATATTTGCAATCAAACAAGATGATACTTGGGAATTATATTTTGATGGCTCTAGGTGCAAGATAGATTCTGGGGTGGGCATCATCTTGATCCCTCCTACAAAGAAATTGATCCCTTTGTCATATAAATTAACTTTTCCTTGTACCAACAACATTGCAGAGTATGAAGCTCTTATAGCTGGTCTACGAGCAACTTCATCCCTTCACATTAAAAACTTAGAAATTTATGGGGATTCACAATTGATTGTAGAACAAATCAAAGGAGGTTATCAAACTAAGAATGATAAGATGGCACAATATCGGGTGTTGGCTCTGGATATTCTTTCACAATTCTCTTCATACACAATTCAAACTTTACCTAGGAAGGATAATCGACATGCAGATGCCATGGCAAGCGCGGCTTCTTTGGTTTGTCTTGAAAATAATGATGAAGATTTTCAATTTACTATACACACTCTTAAACTCCCTACCATTTCTAATAAGGTTAATGTTAATTGTTGTAGTTTTCATTTAGATGAATGGTATTCACATATCTTTCATTTTCTGAAAGATAATACTTTTCCAGAATTGGCAACAAGGAACACACGTAATCATATTAGAAAGCTCGCAGCCCGCTATATCATTTTAGGGGAAACACTTTACAAATTTTCTTACAACGGTTTACTATTAAGATGTCTTAACAAAATTGAAGTACCTGTAGCTTTAGCAAAAGCTCACTCTAGTTCTTATGGGGGACATTTTGGTGGGAAGTCTTTAGTTAATAAACTCCTTAGAATGGGATATTACTGGCAAACAATGGAACAAGATTCCTTTACATTTGTCAAAAAGTGTCCTCAGTGTCAACAACATGGTAATTTAATTCATGCTCCTACTCGTGAGCTTCGTAATCAGGTTTCTCCGTGGCCTTTTAGCATTTGGGGTTTTGACCTTATTGGAAAAATCTCCCCAGCTTCTTCTCAAGGACATACGTACATTCTCATGGGTACAAATTACTTTACTAAATGGGTAGAAGTTATTCCTCTTCATTCTACTACTACAGATGTTATTTGTGATTTCATCCTTAACCATATTATAGCGCGATTTGGTATTCCTTCAACGATAGTTTCAAATAATGGTACATCTTTTAAGAATAAAGAAGTCACAAAACTCATGGAGAAATATCATATACAACATAGATTTTCTACTCCTTATTACCCTTAATCTAACGGTCAAGCTGAAGCATCAAATAAGGTTATTGAACAAATATTAAAGAAAATAGTTAACAAACATGCGAAAGATTGGCATACACAACTTACTTATGCCTTGTGGGCTTATCAGACTAGCATTTTTACAGCCACTAGCACTTCACCTTATAATCTTGTTTATGGGACTAATGCTATCATTCCTTTGGAATTAGAAATACCTTCCCTGCGTGTTTCATTTCATGGAATCATTGACAAAGATACTTTCTGGGAACAACGATTACAAGAATTAGAAATGTTAGATGAACAACGAATAAATGCTTTGGAACACATTAAGGCCTATCATAAATCACTCCAAAAACAATATAATTACAAGGTGATTAAATGGTCATTTTCAGTAGGTGATTTAGTCTTATATGAGAACCAAATAAATGTGAATGCTTTACCTAGTGAAAAAGGAAAATTTAGTCCAAATTGGCTTGGACCCTTTGTGGTAATTGAGGATTTTACTTCAGGTGCTTATAAAATTTCTGATATGAATAGCGTTCCTCTTCGGGAACCTATTAATATCATGCATCTCAAACACTATTTCTTTCTTTATGTGCGTATGTGTTCCTTATAGAATAATTATTTTATAAGTTATGTAAATTAGAATGCATTCATACATATTTTCCTTTCCTCTTTCTTTTATTTAGTTTTGTGCATTGATGAACGTAAAGGTAATCAATCATAGAACTAAATTGTTCCAAAAACAAATTTTTCTCTATAAATAAACTTTTCCGAGTTTGGCACATATGTGGCACAAGGGCCACATCTATCAATCTCTATCCCTATGCTCTAAAGGATGATGGCTCCCAGCTCTCTCAGATATGTGATATGAGGCTGAGGATCTTAGAACGGTAGTTCATGTGCGACTCCTTGATATGCTCATCTCCTGAATCCACTCCCGGGCTCTCTCTAAGTCAGCCATCAATCTCTCTTCTCTTTTCTTGCATAATCTCAGCTCTCACCGCACACTCAAGAAGATATCTGTGTGTCTTCCGGGATCCCTCTATCCTTCACGGGATTCTCTCTCACTAGTTGGCAAGCAGTAGGATATACATGTATCCTTTAGCACCTTGGATACAAAAATCCTCCACTCCACTACACTTCCTGCAAAATTTAAATATAAAGCTTACTTAATTTCTTCTTCTAAAAACAAAATCATTATTCAAAGACATTCTAAAAGCTATATCATACCTGGATCTCTGGCCTGGACATCAATAAAAGGTCTAGATGGTGGGGGAATGGAGTGACTACTCTCCCCTTGTTCACTCTTTCTAGGCCTCAGTGGTGGTGTCTCTGTATGCGCTCGGGGATGTCGTTGTTATCTCAAAGGAGTAACATAGACTGGATGATCACCGGTGTCTGTACTATGACCTAGGGACATCTCCATCACTCTCTCCTCTGCTCTCTCCTCCTCCATAGGATCTCCCTCGATGGGAGGCTCCTCCTCATCTCTCAGATCCTCATCCTCTCCTACTAGCATATCATCTCCTCGGTGGTTCCTCTCTGGAGGACCTGGATCACCTGTGGGGTAGTCATCAGGAAAGATAGGATGGGTACCCTGTAAACTCCAGTATCTAATATACTCTCTACTCACACCTGCATAGGATAAATTTGGTGCTACCTCTATATCCTCAGTCTCGTCAGTCTCACTATCCACAATATCAGCTACTGTCGGTCGATGTATGGTACCGGGTCTCTGATAGTACCTCACCAGATATGTATACCGGGGTATTACCTGAGGGACTCCTTGTATCAAACCAAATTGCCTTATCAACCTATCATAGGAGTAAGGCATCACGACATGCTGGGTAGGACCTTCTAGCAGCTTGCGCTTCTGTGAGTTTCTCAACTATTGTTGGGTATCTGGCCACTCTACCATCTGACAATATGGTCTCCAAATCACACCTATACCTGGTATCCGGTCAAGGCATACCCTCCAAAATAGGATATCTCTGTGTTGCCAGACATCAGCTAGCGGATATGCATAAGCTCCCGGTACACTCTCATCTATCATCGCAGGAGTACCCTGTGGTTGTGTACATGCATAGTGCTCAAACATCCAAACCTGTAGCAAGGTGCATACTGTAAGACTCTCCCGCCGATATCTCACCAACTGACTCAGCTCATGATAAAGATGAGCCAACATGCTGCGGCCCCATGAGATAGTGACCCTGTCACTCTCCATCCTACGTACAAGATGAGTAAATGGCACTGAAAATATTGTACCCTTTGTGTTGGGCACTACAACCAAGGCAAGAATATAGAGCATCACTCTCTGTACCAGATGTGTCAGACCCGCTAGAATGGCTGCTAGAGAAATATGATCTGATCAAGTCCGCAACTGTGGCACTCATCCCAAACAATACTCCATATCTACAAAAATATCTAGAGGACCCCGCGGTACTCTCGGTCTGATAGGCTCACCTCAGATCAGAAGTCATAGGATCCTATACACATCCTCCAACGTGACTGTGATCTCTCCTGACGGAAGATGGAAGGAACATGTATCCTCATCCCATATCTCTATCATGGCCGATATCATAGATCGATGGAACCTCAACTATGGTAGGTCTACTACCCAGTAGAATCCTACATCTCTCAACAATTGAATCTCCTCTGGTTGTAGCTTGGAGACACTCCCTCTGACAGACAAAACTAGCCCTCTGAAGGGATGCTCTTGAAGACAGACTGGATCTTGTAAGCACAAACATAAGGCATATCAGTCCTTCTAAATCAAAAAAACTTCAAAAACCCACTTGACCTAGACAGGGTCGACCTTTAGGGGTCAGGGTCAACTTTTAGGGGTCAGGGTCAACTTTTAGGGGTCAGGGTCGACCTTAGTGGGTCAAGGTCGACCTGCTCCCCAACAAGGACAGAACCTTCCCAGACAGGGTTGACCTTAAAGGGGCAGGGTCGACCTTACTGGGTCAGGGTTGACCATATTGGGTCAGGTTCAACCTTCCCTATAAAAACATCAAAATTTCAATCACAGATACTAAAAACAAGAACTTACCTCGGGCAATGGTCGTCTCCCAGCTAGACACTCTCTCGGGATCTCCATGTGGCTTGCTCAAAATTCCTCTCTTTGGCATCCTATCTCCTTGCTCCAACTCTATAAATGGTAAGAATGAGGGGGTAAGTATCTCTTTCTCTTATTTATAGGCAGTAACTTAGGGTTTTTCTAGGGTTTCATTTCAAGTTATGAAACTTAAATTCGAATTTTCCCTTTATATGCATTTAGATAGACATCTACTCTTTTCATCATAACTTGAGTTTGGTAACTCTGTTTTCAGTACCGTCAGAGGTTTTGGAATTGTGATTCAGATACCTAACCTCTTGAATTAGTTTAGGAAGATTGAGGAAACTTATAAATGGTTTAGGAAAGGACTTTTCAAAAAATTGCATACTTAGCATATAGAACTCACCTTATCAGCCTGTTTCACCTTCCATGAATTAGTAAGCTAATCAGGCAGGGCATAAGGGGATATATATACTTCTCAAGATAATCATAGTAAAACTTAGGTGCTCTTTGGATTTTCATTAACCTTGTGTGTTGCAGGTTGCGGATACTAATGGTTTCTTGCAGGATCTTTGCATTAAGGACTTGGCTATATCTTTTTTATACTTTATGATTTTTTCTTACTTTAGCTTGCATATTCACATAGTATCATAGCTAAGCTAAATTGGGGGCTAAATGTATCATCTTAAAATGGAAGCACTTCCATTTGGATGAGTTTAGCACCCTCATTTAGTTTATTTCCATATTAGATTTGCATATGTGTTTGATTAAGTGAAATTAGGGTTAGGATCTTGTGGATCCTCCTAGATTTCCCTCTATGGCTCTTTTATCTAGGTTAGACCTATGTATTGGTCCTCTTGGGCCTCATCCATCTCTCTCTCTAATGCCTCTAGGCCTTCTTAACATTCTGGTTCATTCCCCACCTTCCTAGGTCCCCGGCTAACCTGGGAGCCTCTCTATAACATTCTGGAGACCTGCCTAAAACCTCAGGACAGGGTTGAGGTCAAACCTGACCTAGGTCAAGGCCAAGGTCAACCCTGTCCTAGGACAGGTCCAAGGTCGACCCTATCCTCTGTCAGGTATGGGACCCCGCTTTCACATCCAGAGCTTATCGGGATCCGAAACTTAAAATAGGTCCCCAAGTTCGAATGCAGAAGTGCTTTCTCTGATATTTGAATTATGATGTTCCATCCTTGGTTGGTGATTTTAGCTGGACCATGATTCAAGATGAAATTTGAATTTGAGTCCCTTGCATTGCCCTAGGAGACCTATATTGAGATCTCTATATAAACACTCTCTTTTGCCTTCATTTGATCATGAGATGAAAATGAAATTGGGAGATGACATGATGAAATGATGATGCAAACGAGCAAGAGGATGATACAGAAGGAAAATATAAGAAGACATATCATTATCTTCAATAAAGCATTTTCAAGGACAAGCCATGGTGGATCTTCATTGAAGCAAGAAGGCATTCTCTTTAGATCTACTATTTTCAACATTCAAGCATTCAAAGGACATTATCATGGGGTAGCAATTATGGATTGTGAGTTGATAGGAATAATTTAGCCTTGGGGGCTTGGTATTCTTTCTTTGTCATATTCAAATCATGCATTGCTTTCTCATTTCCATGTTATGTTAGGATTGCTAATCTAGAAGATTAGATCTTGATATTGCATGTTTAAAGACTCTTTTCAAAAGAGCAATACACACACACTATACATTCTATATTCAGCTATTCGTGGAGGTGGAAACCACCAAAATGGGGGTTTGACTAAGGAAAAACCCTATATAGCCACCCCAAAACCCCTTTTTTAGATATTTGCAGGTGCAGGATAGCAGATTCGAGACCAGATCTGGATACCCTTTTCATCTTTCTTTCAGACGGAGCAAACAGGGACACTTTCGGATCTATGTAGGATAGGGTTGGCATTTGTGGTATAGGGTTGACCTTTTTCATAAGATCACATTGGATCGGGAAAATGTTTCTGGGTTTTGTTTGTCTCTGTGTTCCAGTTTGAGATCAACTGTCAGCATTTCCAGAAACAGTCTACAAAACTCATAAAATGATTTTTTCCACATCTGCTATGTTATGAGGTAGGAATCTTATCCCCCTATTCTTTACATTCTCTTTTCCATCCTTTTGATCAATATAGTTAAGTGTAAAGTATTGAATTTGGACTTAGGATCTCTTTTCTCATTATACCAACCTTACTTAGGAGATCTCTAGCGTGAAACAATCCATATTTTATACATGAAATTTTGTTCAGCTTAGATATGTATTCATGTGTTGTGTGTCCATGACCATTATAGTTATAACAATTACCTATGAATGTAGTAGTTTTAGGAATACCTTTTTCTTTTCTCTTGCAAACATTTGATATGTGGCTTGGTTTTCCACAGTGATTACATGAACGCTTCTTTAATCTTGGATTTATTTAGACATTCCTTTGATCAACTCGGTTTGATGATCCTCTATGCTCAGTATACCCTAAACCGGTATTATTGTTGAGTCTTCTTTGTTCATTCAAAAATTCTTCCATTCTTTTTGTACTATCTTTAGCTTTCTTGATCATATCATTATATTGTCATTGAATCTTTACTTCATGCTTTAGTTTCTCATTTTTTTTCTTTTATTTCACCAATAACTTCCAATTTTCCAGCAAGTTCCATGTTCACTCAGTTGGCCTCATGACTCATAAGAACTATTTGATTGGTGATCTCAAGGTGATGTTCAGTAAGTATTTGTATCTTAGATTCTTTCTCTTGCAGCTTTTCAATAATCTTTCTCCTATCATCAATAGCCAAATTTCTTTCTTGTTCAGCTTGTCTTGCATTATTCATAACATCAATCATTCTTACCATTTGTGTTTCTTGATCGATCTGTAGTACTTTCACTTGTTCAGTCAGATGTTGATTGAGTTCATTTAGATCTGTAATGGTTCCTTTAGATGTGTCAGATATACTACCAGATCTAGATCCAGATGAATCAAATAGGTCAAGTATCTCTTCTTCATGATATTCAATTTCATTGTAGCGAGATGCCATGACTTTTCTTTCAGCCAATAACTCTCTCAATTTTTTTCTTGCCTCTTTGTATTTCTCAAAGAAAATATGTATTTGTAACTTCTGATTCTCAATATTTTTATCAAGCTTATACCTTTCCATTGTAAGATCTTTTCTCTCAAGTGACTAAAATTTTCCAAATAAGAGAACTAGCTCTGATACCAATTGTTGGAATAATGGAAGGGTGTGTACTGAGAGGAGAGGGGTGAATCAGAACCCTTAAAAACTTTTACAAATTAAACCTTATTACTCATTACTTGCATAGCCGACCACTATAGATTTTCTACTTCATACATGAAATACCATAACATAAATGTAAATGCATGTAAACATTCATGAAACTCATTTACAAATGACACAAGTATTTGGTAACGCGGAAAATCTTGTTAGAAGGTAAAAATTGCAGTGGGGATGAAACCCACAAACCTTCACTATCTACAAAATGGAAGTTTCCTAGTAGGGCTACAAGTTGTGATCACTTCTGATGATCTTACCCTATTAGGAGTAACATGTCAGACTTCTTAAGTTTACTCGGTTAAGAGATTTTAGCAACACAATGTATGTGTGCCCTCGGTTAAGAGATTTACAAAAGACTGTTAGTCCACCTTGTGAAAGGATTTTGTTGTTTGCTAAAATTGTTAGAGAGTAACAAAATATATGACCTAAATTCAGCAATCTCAAATTGTTGATTACAGATCTATTAAGTACATAAAATATATCACCTCATTGTGATGGATAATACCTATATTTTTCTCTATAGCCTTGTATGTAGTTCTTTATAAACTGAATTCTCCTTTATCTATCCTTGTGTATGAAACTCTCTGTCTGATCCATAGATATCCTTGGAGGCTAAAATAATATAATTCTTGATTGATTATTACATCTATATACAAAAGTTTTGACCTAATTAGGTTTCACACATTTCTTGAAAAAACTCTAAGATCAAAGGTTTACAACTTGACCTTGGTCTCCTAGTTTGCATGAATACAATCATTTAACTAATTACATCCACAATTAACACTTTTCTTGATCCACAAGAAATGGTTATCCAGCTAAGCAAAAATTTATTTTAAAGATTAAAGTGCTTTAGCTGACGTATAGGTGAGATCCTTTTTTTTGGTGAAATGTTGTCTCTCAGTCTAGACTGGTGCTCGATGATGTCTTTGTGTGTTGGTTCTCAGTGATTTCGCTCAATTGATTGTGCTATCACTCAATGTTCAAAATATTTTGGTGGTTAATGCGCTCGGTGAGTGTTGTCGATTAGTGATCATGACCGACCAACCAAAACTGTCTGCTTCTATACTAATGACAACTTCTGATCCTTTATGGATTATCACAATAATGTGTCTTAAGACCCCTTAGGACACATTAGCATTCTATAGTGTATGATAAGGCATCTTGAGGGGTTTTAAGTGGTCTAAGGGGTCCTAGGACACATTAATGTGTCATAAGACACCTTAACAACCCTTGTGACCCTTAATATGTACAGAGAGGGGTATTCAAGGGTCCTAAATGTTTTGAAGAGGTCCTAGGACACATTAATGTGTCTTAGGACCCTTTTTGACCCTTAGGAAACCTTAGGACCTCTTACCATTCATTAGTGTATGGTAAGGTGTCCTAAGGGGTGATAAGGGGTATAAAGGGTCACAGGGCATATTAATGTGTCTTAGGACCCCTTAACAGCCCTTACGACCCCTTAAAAACCCTTATGACCCCTAAGGTGTAGAGAGATGGGTCTTAAAAGGTTGTAAGGGGTGATAAGGGGTCCTAGGACACATTAATATGTCTAAAAACTCCTTATGAACCCTTAGGACACCTTACTACCCCTTATCATACATCTTTGGGATCTTAAAGTGACCTCAGGGGTCATAACGGGTCCTAGGAAACATTAATGTGTCCTAGGACCCCTTATGACCTCTTATCTTAAAAATTTTTAAGGGGTCATTAAAGGTCCTAGGACACATGATTAATGTGTATTAGAACCCCTTAAGACCCCTTAGGACCCCTTACCATTCATAAGTGTATGGTAAGTGGTCCTAGGGGGTTGTAAGGGGTCTAAGGGGTCCTAGGACAAATTAATGTGTCCTAAGACCCCTTAACAATCCTACTACCCCTAATATGTAGAGAGATGGGTCATAAGGGGTGCTACAACACATTAATTTGTCCTAGGACCCCTTAGAACCCCTTACCATACATCTTAGGGGTCCTAAATGGTTGTAAGGGGTCATAAGGGGTCCTATGACACATTAATGTGTCTTAGGACCCCTTAAGACCCCTTACCATTCATTATTCCATGGTAAGGGGTCTTAGGACACATTAATGTATCCAAGGACCCCTTGACAATCCTTACATCCCTTAAGACATAGAGAGAGGGGTCTTAAGGGGTCATAATGGGTCCTCACCTTCTCTCTCTAAAGAGACCTATGACTATTAATGTGTTCTAAGGGGTTATAATGGGTCCTAATGTGCTATAATGGATCTTAATGGGTCCTAAGGATAATGGGTCCTAAGGGTTCCTAGGACCACTTATAACCCATTAGAACCCCTTAGGAAACATTAGGACACATTAGAGTGCATTAGTGTGTCCTACAATGATTAATGAATTAAAAGGGGTACTAAGAGGTCCTAATGTGTCCTAAGAGGTCCTAATGGGTCCTAATGTGTCTTAAGGGGTTGTAATGGTTCCTAAAGGGTTATAGGACTACTTAGGACCCATTATGACCCCTTATGATACATTAGAACCACTTAGAACTCTCTCTCTCTCTCTCTCTCTCTCTCTCATGGTTCCTATGACTATTTATGTCTTCTAAGGGGTCCTAATGAGTCCTAATGTGTCCTACTAGGTCATAAGGGGTCGTAATGGGTCCTAAGGGTTCCTAGAACCATTTAGAACCCATTAAAACCCCTTATAAAACACTAGCACACATTAGATCCCATTAGTGTGTCCTACAATTATTAATGTGTTCTAAGAGGTCTTAAGAGGGCCTAATGTGTCCTAAGGGGTCGTAATGGGTCCTACGGGGACCTAGGACCACTTAGGACCTATTATGACCCCTTATGATACATTACAACCACTTAGAAACCTAAAGAGTTTCCTTAATCAAGTCAAGGGCTTAAGGTTATAATCAATAGTCCACTGAGAATCATGTTGAAGAAAATGTGATGATTCCTGAAATTTGGCTAAGTCTAAAATTTCCTAAAAACCCTCAAAATCTAGAATCTTTATCTTAACTCCTATGAAGCTGAAACGACTCTCAAACATCATGAAAGTATATACATAAAATATAACTTAGTGTCGGAATTGGTCTGGTAGGGCCCGTTGGGCCTTCTTCCTCCCTAACATAAGCCTTTTCATAATGTTACATAGCACGTACATGCTATAGTGCTATAGTGCGCACACGTTATAGTGTGTGTAATGCCCCGCTAGGGAACCCAGGAGAACTAAACCTAAACAAGACACAAAGTTCACGGAATAATTTTTTTTTTAAAGTTTACAAACAATAATAATAATATCAATGCGGAAGCAACACAATGAAGAACATGAAAAATGAAATACACATCATACATCGACAACATCTCTTGAGGGTTCCTTGACATAGAATTACTAAAACAAACTAATCTACGATTACAATAATAAAGAATTGACATAAAGGTTACATAATCTGAAACCGATAGCATACATCATAATAATAATGATTACACATACAACTGATACCATAAGGTATACTACCTAATCAACATCCACTGCACAAGTCACAGGGTATGTAATAATACATAATAAACAATACAATGCATCCTCCATGGATGATAATCAATATATACATAATGTACAATTACACAACTCAAGTAACTGATCAAGTCTCCAAAAGACTATGAAGCTAAAACTGCAATAAGGAACATCCAAGCATGAAGAAGAATCCGTCGGAATCTCAATTGTAATAAGAACCACTACCACCCGACCACGTGGAACCAAAGGTCCACTCCCACCGTGCTGAGGAGATAGTACAGGCCCATCACACGGGGTATACAACAAGAATACAAACAAGGCATACAAGACCTCATACACCATGCATAGGAAGATCCTAGAAGCAACTCTAATCCAAAACAAGGTACACTAAACAACACCAGAGGTACTGACACACGTAGGATAACCTAAGTTGTATATAGGAAGGTGTCATCATGTACATCGCATCCTTGAGTTATGACCTGGTAATACCATAATGGATTCCGACACCCAAGTGACTATACACGGCGTCAGTGACCTTTCATACAGACAAGATCACTAATGATGCTTGAACCACACCTTGAAGGGGGTAAGCATCTACTCATCCTCCATCTTAGCCTATGTTAGCACTCAAGCATGGGTGAGGCGTTAATCTTATTAGTTTAATACTAGGTCAGCCTAATTAGATTAATTATGTTATCACTTATTACCACTACTTACAATAAGCAAATCCTAGCAGCCACTTGTGGGCTCCGGTACTTATTGCAAGCCACCTCCTACTATACAACTAGGTTACCTACCCTAGGTTCACAAAAGAATATCATAGAAGATAAATCGTAATACAAGTTGCAACATGTCCATTCAGGTGCACATAGGTTCTCAACAACCACAAAACATCCATAGTGTCCTTACAGGACCAAACAATACATCATATCTGGATCGGGTTGGGCTTAGAAAATCAGGACCATGACATACTCATATAATCACAACTGACATCATATTAACATCATAAAGCAAGTACACTCCTGAAACCTTTGGTTTTAGGTTCTAGGGTCATCTAACCCAACAGATACCTGAAAGCATTAAAATATAGGAGGACATTCAATTCATATAAACACACACCCAAGACACATCATAGTATAATCCAATCACTTTCAGAATGCATTAAATTAAATACAATGTTAACATAGGAATAAACAAATTTATAATTCTTAATCATGCAAATTCATTTACTCGCTAAAATTACTATCTAGACATAATTATATATTCCATGTTTAATAGATGCTAACATTCTCTATAGATCTATTTATAAAAAAACAACTTATAAATACATCTAGAAAATAATTACCAATTCCTAGTTATAATTACAAAGTTATAGAACTCCTAGGTGTAATATAGCATTTACTAGAATTTGTCCAACAATGACGCTATTATTATCTAATTATGGATACATTAATAAAAAAACCAATAATCCTATTTGATTAAAATTAATACCACCTATCGAATAAAACATTAATACTAAATGTATTAATTCAACATTCAAAATTAATACCCAAAATACCAAATGATGACATACATCATATATTTAAATAAATTACAACATATATATATATATATTCAAATATATCTAAACTATATAAATATCATCTAAACAAATTAAAACATAATTTAATAATGGAACTAAATTATGCTATTTTAAAAAAAAATAGATTTAACCTAATTAATAAAACAAATAACAAAAAAAATTAAATAGGAGAACGAATTTAAAAAAAAAAAAAAAATAATTAAAAAAAAAGGGTGGTGGGGGGGTCTCGGCCCCACCCACAGTCCCATCGCAAGGGACAGCCCACGGTCCCCACGTGACAGTGGGTACCGCAGGGATCTGCGGGCCCACTGCACTTAGCAGTGGGTTCCGCAGCCTCTGCGGCCCACTGCCCGTGCAGGTAGGAAACCGTGCGGAGCGGTATAGGGGGGGTTGGGGGTTTGGTGGCCCCCGCCCCCAATCAATCCAGTTTTAATTTTTTTAAAAATTTAACTTTTTTTTATAACAAATTCTACCACGCCCTTTGCATTTATATATATATATATTTTTTAATAAAGGAAATCCGAAAAACGGAATTTAAAAAAAAAAAAACTTTTAACTTTTTGTCTTTTTTTTTTTTTTTTTTTANAAACTTTTAACTTTTTGTCTTTTTTTTTTTTTTTTTTGACTGGTGTAACTTTTGGTTTCTAATTAACTTTGTATTTAACTTTCACCAGTGGGTTCATTTTTCTGAATGAATTAATTTCTAATAGGGAATTTATTTTTTAACAAAGACTAAATTTCTTTAAGGGGATTTATTTTTTCCTGCTCTATAGTTCCAACTATAGACAATTTTTAATTTATTGTTTTCTAGGTTTTAGAGAAGGTATTTTTCAATGAAATTTGGCCAGCATTACTGAGTTGTGCCAAGTAATACTACACAATGGAAATAACAGATCTAAGGGTTTTCTAAATACCCAGAAATACAGAAACTCAAATAAATACCTAATTAAAATAATAGTTTAACATGTATCAATTTAAACACAGAGGACCACATGATTGAAAAATTGGAAACCATTTTAGGGATCTCAAACCCTACCTCAAATCCAGTGAAAGAAATCTGAGACTGTCTTTGAAGAATGCAAAACCCTAAAAACATCCAAGCACAAATCAAACACAGATCTGAAACTACGAAGACCCAAGCACATGCAAACCACGAATCCACCCAATTCCTCAATCCAACAAGCAACCACAAGATTCCTCAATTTTTTTCCAAGCCAAGCACACACCAAGCTCCCCAATCTCCAAAACCTGTTAATCCATAATGAAATCCCAATTCCCTCCTAATGGAATTCAATTTCCCCTAAACATGCAAAACCCTCATGACAACACACCCAGTTAACTCCTAAAAGGACTCTCCCAAAAATTGAAAGAAAATAACAATTAATTAATTAAAAATATCTTTTAATTCCACATCTCAACTTTGAATCCTAAAATCAAGTTGAGATCTCTAGAGCTTGAAAATACTTTTCAACAAAAACTTGCACATGTAATTAATAAAATATTAATTTAATTAACTTAAATATTACATCACAATTATCCATGCAACTAAATATTTAATTATTTAATTAAGCATAAAAGCATATTTACTCTAATTTATAATTAAATATTCAATTAAATATTAATATTCAATAATTGCATCTTAATTAACCTACCAATTAAACATATGTATTTAATTTAATTTTCAATTAATTAAATACCCTATATTTAATAATTAATTGCAATAATATATAATTAAATAAATAACATGATATAACACCCACATAATCACATCAAGCACCTGAAATCATATGCATGCAAAACCAAACAAGCACTAGGAAAGGGATACGCAAATTCCTATCGACTACACGAATTCGGTAAGGGTAGTCAACCAGATACTTGTCCACTAACTAGGACAATTAGGTTTAGGATAGGATCTGGACCTGAAAACTATCTCCCCTCTCTTACCATTGAGATTAATGTGATAGGGCACGCTCACTCCTGCCAATTCAGAGAAGACGTAGCCCGGTACCTGCAAACCTGTCATCACAAAGATGAACATACATGCATATATCATATGACAAACAATGGTTGAGACTAGGTTATCGTGTGGATCTCGCCGAAGAAAGTAACTACGACTCTGTCCCA
>MU224518.1:58433-81729 GCA_018584345.1 Thuja plicata
ATCTAAGGTCAGTATTGTCAGAAAACCATAATCGAAATGAAATCCTAACATATACATAAGCATCATAAAATAACCCTAAATCACATATACACAAAAGAAACAACATGATGATAATAGATCAATAATAAACTGAAATGTAACACATAAGTATCCTTAAGATCAATTGAATTAACCACACATACATCAAAATGTCGAAAAGAGTTTGGCATACACAAACTGAAAAATAAACTAAGAGGTGGGTATTACAGTGTGCACGCGCTATAGTGCGCACATGCTATTGGATTTAATTTCCCAAGCCTTAGGCTCGGGCATTCAAATCTATAGCATGTGTGCCCTACAGTGCGTGCACACTATAGGGTGTACACCCTATTGCTTTTGGGGGACCAAAAAAAATTTTGGCATCTTTTTGGTCACTCATCTTCGTGCATATACCCAATTATACAATACCACTATAAACCACTAAAACCAAGAATGGGTGTGTTCAAATTTAATAACAAAAAATAAATAAAAAATAGCTATGAGCCACGTACATTATGATAAATTTCATTTAATGTTAAGGCCTTCGACAACAGTATATCTATTATTTTCCAGCTAGCATAGAAAAATCTCTAGGGCCTCCACAACATATCAATCTCTACGAAATGTCACCCCATCTCTAAGAAGCCATGAACTCTACCTCGATATGCTCATGTATTTCTTCCAATGAAACCCATTCATAATCCTCCTCTTCCCTTAATCTTCCCCTCTTTTTCACAAGTTCCTAGATCTGAACTTTACTATTACCACTCTATGTCCTCTTCCTCAAAACCATTAACAAACAACCCATATATTCTACAAGGCAAGGTGAGGATATGTCACTATAATCTACTGGAATTTATGCTTCCAACTCTTCCCACACATCTCTTTCGTGATCTAAAATAACAACTCTATAAGGCATCTCCACTATGCAATAAAATCCATTGCCTATCCAAACACCTACATCTACCCCAAATTTGGCTTCAGCCTTTTATTCCTTGATATTATCCAAATCTAGATGTTAGAACCATATACTCCTATAAGAAATCCTCCAAAATCTGGTATATGTGCAGAGAAAGTGCCATGGCTTCTTCTGCTCCACTACAGATCTTGTTCTGTAATAACAATTTGAGGCTAAAAAATCCCTCTATTCTTTGCAAACACTCTCTTGAAATTCATAGCACTAGCCAGGGGTAAGAAAGGTAATACCATTTCTACAATATCTTAAGGAAGGTCTTTCCATAGAGAATCCATATTAACTTCTTTAGGTACCTGCATTTTTATGATTGATCTTTTCGTGCTTCCCTATTACCTTTCTCGCATAGTTATCTTCGTCCCTTTTAATAGCTATGCACAAGTGTATTCTACTACTACCAGCTCACTCTAAGATCAGTCTGTAAATAGCATACAGAAAGAAGAGGCCACATGAATATAGACATGCCTTGTAGATGAGCCTAGAAAATCTGGGAGCATGCCACATTATCCTTTCTATTTTGAACAATGTGCCGAAGAAATTGGTGATTTTATTTATATATCATTTTAAATTACTTATTATTTTGTAAGAAATCAATAGGTTCCCGACGTAGACTTAGGAATTTGGACAAAGCAGGCACTTAGGAAAGCTTTATATTTGTTCCTTTATTGTTTGGATTTTTCATTACTCATAATTGCATGTGGTTGACTAGTGGAGGCATGAATTTGAGGAGCTTCCAAACAAGACAAACACTTGAAAAACTTTATATTTGTTTCCTAATTATTTGGAATTCTCTTTTACAAGAATTTAAATAATAATTCCCGATACCCCATTTTTCTACACCTGAGAAGAAAGGGGCACTGACAGAGATTGATTTGAATGGTGTAGGCAGAGGCTATTAATCAAGAAGCTTATAATTTTTGGATAGTCAAGGAGATAGAAAACTACATTTATTTAACTTTAATTTCCAAACCCATAATCATAGTAAATTAGTATCGCAATTTTTTTTATTAAAAATAGGAAATAAATGATAAATATATAGTATTTTGAAAATTTTAAAATGAAAGGATGTGCAAGAAGATTGCACTATACATTGTCTTCTGATCATTTCCGGTGCATGTATGTCGGGAATTTCGCATTTTCCATTCACGATTCTTGCCCATCATTCGTTAGACCATTCCTGTAACTATTTTTACTTTTCCTCTCATTTATTTACCTACAACAGTACGTTAGAAATCGACATGGAAAATTATTTAACCAAAAGAAGATAATTTAAAATTTTCAGTCTACATTTTAAAAGATAACTTTAACCCAACACAAAAAACTAATAGCTCCTTTTCTTGTCCATGTACGTTCACATTTGGTTTTAAAAGTGAATGCTTTAAATATTATCAAAAAACTTTTAAAAAGATTATTTTATTTTTAATAATTTTCAATAATATTTTGGAGCGTATTTTTATTATCTTTTATATTAATTATTGTGTTATATATTTAGTTTATATAAAATTTATATTATATATTATAAACTAAATATTTTAACATGTTTTTTAATTGATTATATTTATTAAATATGCTTAGAATATCATATATATTTAATCTATATAATATTTATATTTTATATATTATATATTTTTAATTAATATATTAAAACTCTTAACAATTTTAGAGAGATGAAATGAGAGAGTGGACAGTGATGAAATCTGTTGGCGAGGAGGAAGGGATTGAATATTACTACATATCTTGAATATATATGATGATTATATTAAATTTTTTTTAAAAGGTGGAAGTGCCACTTATATAATATTTTATTAATATAAACTGGTTCAAAGAGCTCCAGAAGAAAAGAACCAGAAAGAAAAACTTTGATCCTTGCTCGATAATACAAAATAAGAGTATGAAGTTTAAATACCTAATAAAAATAAAATTACCCTCTCTAGCCGCAGCTAGATACATTGATAATCGATGATCCTTCAAAACTACCCAAACCTAAACCTAACTATTACAATGGGCCCGTAGGCTTCATACAACGAGCCTGAAGGTATTTTTACAATTGTTCATCATGCTTTTTTTTTAAAAATGCATGCATACATGATACATAAATTTGCAAAAAGAAGAGGATTCCTCAAAAAATGTTTCTTCTTCTTTAAGTCTTTGCACCAGCACATTGATCCTTATAACCTGCTTGGACCATCTGCAAAATGGAAAACTCAAGAAGAATTTGCAAAACTGCCAAGAAAATCAGACTTCCATAAAAAATGGTGCATCTTTGCCAAATCTTAATTTTAGGTTGATATCAGGAATAGGTCGAGTAGAAGTCAAGGCAAGTTGTAAAGGGGCTACAGATGGAGTAGGCTGAGCATTGGAGGGAGTAGAGTCTTACTCCAGAAGATCTAATAATGCAAATACAACCTGGTGAATTCCATTTACACTCTCCTTGGTTAAAAAACCACCAAATTGCTGCAATGATGCTTTCACAGGTCTGAAGGACTGACGTTCTAGGGCCTTTTTTATGCTTTTAAGAACCATGTAAACCTCATGATTATTCAGTACCGAGTGATGGTGGAACATGTTGCCCCACTTTTAGTCCACATACCTTTCAGACAAAAGTGAGTGTTTAATGTATAGTGGTGGTCTTGAAAGCTTCTTGTTAATGTCCTGAGTCTAAGTCTAGAAAACTTTCCCTTAGGCTAGGGAGCCTTTACCAGATTTTTCCAAGTTGTCTTCTCTTTTGTGAACTGGAGGGTTTCTGTTTATGAGTTTATGTTTTCATTGGGTAGGTTAAGTTCCCAATCCGGTAAAGGTCATGGTTCGAAGATTTCTAATATCAGTGTTACACACAATGGAAGCATGTAGCTGTAATCCTTCATTTTGCAACTTAGCGGAAAATCAGGTTTGAGCCTCTCCACTGGCGAAAAAGTATCAATAGAGTGCATCTCCTGTCGACAACTACTAAGTGATGTCTCAGCAAGAAGTACAATTCTACAATGGATCCTTTAGGCTTAAGAAGGGTTGGTTTGTCTAGCCTACACCTCTACAAGCCAAAAGGAATGATTTAATAGAAATAAATTGAAGAAATAAGCCTAAAGGTGAAAAAGCGGAAAATGACTTCTCCCCTACTCCTACAAGTAGGTTTTGACCCATGGAGTATGTTTTCCACCAAACAATTTAAATGAAACGATTTTGAGGAAGAACCTGTCTCACAAAGAATCTGAGATATAAAGAAGGCAATGAAATCAACACATGCCATTTTGGCATCCTGATAGAGCAAATTTCCCCCTTGGCAGATTTTTGAACCGAGAGCACTCCAAAAGCACTTCTCCTCCCAAAGGAGAAGCGAAAAAGTGATTTGCTGCTACCTCAGAAAAGTTACCATTGCGGTTACTAAAAGTGAAAAGACATTTCTTAACGACCTATAAGAACAAGGTAATTAATTCAAATAAAGCCATTTTACTTCATAACAGACTATTTCATTAATGTTGAGGTCTTTTCATTTGTGTGGTGCGGGAAGTCGGCCGTTAAATGGTAAAAATTCAAAAGTTATAAGATCAGTTGGAGATTGCCAACATGAGCCACTGTTTGCTTAACATATTGCTTAGATTTGAAGCTTTAATACTCATTCTTCTTTGTCCCTGTGTTCTCAAAGATATTCCTCATTCCCAAATCAAATCATTTGAATCATGGCTTCCAAATTCATGGGATTCGATGGAATGAACGACATTAATTTTGAATGGCATAATATTTCAAATACATCCCTTAAGTTCTTTGACATGTAGAACTTCCAAAGAGGATTAAAAGTGGACCAGATACATCCCATTACTGAGAAGTTGAAGGAGAGAAAATTAGTTGAGGCCGCTGGTTTTCCCGTGGTTGTTCAAGCCCCAGAATTAATTTGGGAATGCATCGCTCGATACAACCCAGATACCAGGCAAATTCTCTTGCCCAATGATATGGTGCTACTATCTATTGATAGGGAATCGGTCCAGAACTTGTTTCGCATCCCAGAGCAAGCTGAGTATTCAGAAATGACATACAGTCAAGCGGTGACTGAATATATCGCCAAAAAGTCAGTTTGGAAAAAGGAGATAATGAAAGCATGGTTTCAACAACCCAAGAGCACCAAAGGGAAGCTGCCAAAGACATTATATGGCACTAACCTAAAGCCAGAGACCATTGACATTCTGGTGTTACTCCATAGGATCAGAGGTGAGAGTGAGGCACTCAATTTTGTTCATCATCACTTCTTCCTAGTTTAGGTAATCCATTCCCAACATCACTTCATCGATTGGGCCCTTATGGTAAGTGAGAACCTTTCAGAATCCCTTGATAGAGCTAAGTGCCAGAGTGAATTTTATATGTCTTCAGTTCTATTGTATATTCTAGGAACAATACAAATTTGGCCAGGACTTCCTAGATTAGAGGAATTTCCTGATGATGTTAAGAGTTATGAATTCTTCCCCTCTTTACAATTACATAACAACTATGCAGAATACCTTCAGTTTAATGATGCATTTACAATGAGATTATGTAGGGAGTTACAAGATAGTCCAGAAAGGAGATTCTCCCCCAAAGCCATGGCTTTCATCAAGAAATTTGGATGCTATTTCATTCAATTCAGAGATTTCTCATACCTTCGTCTTGCAGTTTTTGATGACTACCCTTTGAAGTTTCCCAGATATCCTACGGATATGATCATGCTGGTGGAGGTGATGAGACAAGCTCTGCAAGTGAATGTAATATGTGTTGATGCCAAGAAGAAAGGCTACGACTTCCCCATGACTATTGGTGCCTATAGTTGTGCTTCCGGGTCTGAGGCGAAGAATTTCCTAAAGGCATTCTCTAAGAGGTTTTCGTTAAAAACCTATGCTGTCTTGAGGCCACAATATGATCCAGTTAATTATGCTCATGATCATTTGCAAATGGGTTGAGCTATCCACCATGTAGATGACATTGAAGACTACTGGGCTAATTGTACAGATGATTTGGAGAGCAGAGATAGGTTCTATGCCAGATTAACCATTAAACAAATCAAAAAGTTCATGGTCAATTTTGCAGTCGAAGGGCTACTAGATGACGGCTAGCACATGTATGATAACATCTATCTCAAGAAGATCAAGCCTCTCTGCATCAGTTCTGTGCCTATGTTAGATCAATTCATTTGTGACTTGCAGACCGTAATGAGTGGTATTTATAAGAGGATAGAGCACTGGGTTGAATGGACAGTAGGAAGAAGGAAGCGGTCGAAAAGGAAGCCCCCTACTCAAAGAAATACAACAAAGGATTCCTCCAACATCGCAACAACTTCCTCGGTAATACTCCCAACTATGTCCAAAATTTCTCCTTAGCCAGCTGGTGGAGGCAATGAACCTCCTGAAAAAGAAGTTAAGCCAAAGAAGACTTGTGGAGAAGTTTCACTCCCAAATATCAGAACAACAAAGGAGCTCACCAAGGATGCAGAACCAGAGTGGTCAGTAAAATCAGTCACAGTAGATGTACCGGTTGACACCTCAACCAAGGATTATCCAAGGAGAGGGTCTCCTGTCATAGTGGAAGTGGGTGAAGATACTCCTTCAACCATAGAATCAAAAGGAGAGGCCAGGAAGAAACAGAAGGTTGCTTCAGTAGCCAAATTGGTGTCATCTTCTCCTACTTCAATAAATCCATTTGCTTTGAGACCAAAGGCTACACCTCCAGTCATCAGGAAGTTGTTCATTGAGCAGTTGGTTTCTACCAACAAAGTTACTAGCGCAGAGTCATGGATAGAAAATACTCTGGAATGCAAGAGGAAGAGGGTGGAAGAAGGGGCTTCCAGAAAAGATACTCTGTCATGAGCTTTCCAGCCCAAGGCTGCTATGAGAAAATAGAAGAAAGTAAAGACAATGTCTACTCTAGGTCGTGACCCTGAGACCAGGCACTTCACTATGGAAGTGGCCAAACCAACCAAGGATAGTAGATTCAAATATATGACCACTTCAGATTTCCAATTGCATTCATTTGATATGGGGTTAGCTCGTCATGACACCAAGGTAGATTGGTGGAAGTCTACTAATGTGGTGATAGAAGAAGAACTCAAGGAGCTCAAGACTGCCAAGGTTCAACTAAAGGCAGAAGTGGCTGAGCTAAAAAATTTCATAAGACACCTCCTCACCCCGATTGCAAGTGTTCCCAGCACCCAATCCACCTTTGATCCCAGCGCGGTAGAGAATCAAGCTGTATTGGCCAAGTTACAGGAAGATCACCACTTCACGCAGATCAGTAGAGGATAGCGTGAGAGGCTCAAATCTGAAGGGTTGGCAGTTGTTGAGCAGTTGGCTAATTCTCTCTTGAGGTTCAAGATAGAAAGGAATAACATCAAAAATAATTTATAAACTCTCACATCTGAGAGAGTGAAGTGTCAGGAGTGCATAGTGATGCTCCATGTAGCTATGAAGATGAAGACAAAAGAGGCATTGAAAGCCAAGATTCTATAGAAGAGAGATGAATCTCTAATCGAATGGCTTCAAAGTTTAGAGTTAAAAATTGAAATGATTATCCAGGCCGAGATAGGGTTGCAGCAAGTAGACATTAAGGTCAAAGAAGAATAGAAAAAAGACTTCAATATTCTTCAAGGTTTGCATATAGAATCTCAGACAAGTGGAGAAGGTAAGGAAATGATAGGACTCACCAATATGCAGAAATCATTCTTTGATTATGTAGACAAGTTGTTAGAGCAATCTTCCACCCACTTGGACAAAGTGCCAAAACTTCAATAGCTGAGCGGATGCATTTATAAAGCCATGGAAGAATTGAAGGATCAGACAGACGCAATCAAAATTCTGGCTAAAGAGCATTCCAGATGGCTCATCTGATACACCAATGTCCACATTAACAGACATGAGGAACTCATCAAAGTTATCACAGCTGTCACTGCCTATAGGGCTAAATTAGGCAAAGGAGTAAAACCGAAGCTTAAGTAGATTCTCTCTTTGTACTAAATTTTGATCAATATGTACAGATAATCTTTCAGTTATCAATTCTAGTTGGGAAATTTAAACTATTTTGGTTACCCCCTTTTTTGTAATGGCCCAACCTGGGACTCTATATGTACTATTTCCAAAATCAATTCAGAGGTCGGCTAAATTTTGGTGTAAAAGATAGCATTTTGCTAAGTCAAATTTGTATGTCTGAATACCTTTGTTTTATCTATTCCATTTGCATTGCACTTATCTTTCCGTTGAATTCGGATGTTTCTTTGAAGTTGGATTTATAATCTGTGTTCAAACCAGAGCTTTGCATTATGATTTGATACAATTAGCAAAAGGGGAAATTCATTGTTATCTTATGTTTGGGAAACATTCTTATGATATAGATTGATTCATTGTCATTCCATCATTAATCCTTAGTCTTACATCTTCATTTTTAGTAGAAGTTCATGCATTATCAATTTTGGGAGTTAGTCTGATTGATGAAATCTCAGAGTTGGCTAGATTTAGAGTTGAATTCGTCTTGCCTGAGCTATTTCCTGCCTAGGATTAGCTTGGTTTGCCTCTACTGTTCTCAGGTTAAGAACATACCCCTGTAAGATTAGGAAAGAGAAAAATTCACTAAAAATCATTCATATAAGGGAGCTGTACCTTTAAATTCAGAGGTAAATTAGTTTTTTCAATAACAATTTTCCAACTGTTGTATTCGATTGTTCTTAAGCATTTTGGGTATTTTAGAGTTAAATTGAAAAGAACAATCTGTTTACTAACAGATTTTTGGCAAATCTACTGGGGAGATGAATAGTCATTACACCAAAAGCATATCATGAGAAAAGATGGTGCTTCCCCATGAAAATATAATTCCTGTACTCCAACCAAATCTTGGTTTTGAAGACAATCAAGAAGACCTTATTTCCTTGTTGAACACTTTTGCCTTGAGGAACAGAAGAAGCACCGAACATTACAGAAACGCTAAAAAAGTTCTAGAGAAAGAAGAAGCTAGAGCAGAAGCACTTGAAAGAGCCTTCCAAAGGAGAAATCAAAGAAGATCACAATGCCAACCCAAGCGTGAAGCTAGGCCACAAAATTAGTCAAAAATCTGGAGCCTAAAATATTTCTTAGGAGCACAAAGAAAGAAGGAAGTACAAATCCAGTCTTTGAGAGACTTGCGAATATTAACTTTTCTCTGCTTGAAGTACCTCACCGAAGAAATAGAACTGCAAAAATCTAGAGCAGACCTTCTTCACCCCCTCAGCAGTCTACTCTTTTATCCACCACTTGCCAAGTGTTAACGTTAAATAGAGTAGTTGCTCCCCCTATTATCAATCTAACCCCTTATTTACCTCAAGTAAAAATGGCACTCCCTTGGGCTGCTATAGTCGGACCCCTACAATTAGTAGCATACAATCCTTTCCCCTTAGGGTCTAGAAGGAATTTTCCTAAATTTTCTGGAGACAGGAAAGTATCTATAGATGAACATATTTCTGCATTCTTTGCTTCTGTCAATATTCTAGCAGTACGGGAAGAGGATGTGGCCATTAGATTATTTGTTGAGACCCTTGTTGAGGACACTGCCGATTGGTTTCACCACCTACCAAATTCTTCTATTATAGACTAGGCCTCCATGAGGGCTGCTTTTTAAAGAAGGTTTAAAACTATGGAAGATGAACATGCTCTATTGACGAAATTAACCTCTATCAAGAAAGAGCCTTATATTAGTATGAGATATTTCATAGCTAAATTCAATAAGCTCATAAATCATATTCTAGTGGCTGACAGGCCTACAGCGGGGAATTTGAAAACATTATTTATAAGTGTTATGCCACCAGACATCAATTATGATCTAAGAAGAGTTAATCCTGCAGGTTTGGATGTGACACAGAGAACTGTCGTGGAACTCGAAGATCACATGATCTCATCTGGGAAATGGAAGAGGGAAATCCAGTCAAGAGCCAGTTCTAGTGGTACTACATCATCTGATGAGATGATCCAAAAAATTTCAAATGAATTCATCGCCTTCAAAAGGCAACTTCCTAGATTCAATAACCCTTATCAATGGAACTATCAAGAGCAACCTGTAAGGGGCAATGATGGGAGGAATGCTGATAGTAAAGCACTATAGTTAACTGGTCCACCACAAAGACTAGCTATTGAAGCCCCCCCTAAAAGAGGGAATATGTATGCCTTTCATCTAACTATAGATCACGATGGAGAAAGCTTCCCTAATGTAGCCTGTGCTTGGCAAATGCATCAAACTGGTGAATGGAATATTGGAGTCTCCGGCACCGAACCAGACTCATACTCGCATGGCGACTCTAAAAACTTATATTTAGAGTATGAGTCTGATTCAGAACAAGGAGCAACATGTTATGCAACCATAGACGGGACTTCCTATGCGGTCTTGACCAGGAGCCAGAAAGATAAAGGTCCTGCCTCTCCCCCACCTAAAAATAATGAGGCATCTACCTCAAACTCTAAGGAAGACAATCAAGGTGTGAGAATTCTACAACTAGGTAAAGAGAAGAGCTCTTTTGAAATTATTCAATTTTGTAGAGACTCTCAAATTCAAATCTCTCCCATAGATTATCTCAAATCCAATCCTATAGAATTGCATAAATTAGTAGATTATTGTAATGAAGGGAATTAGAACCTAAACCAGAACATCATGACTACTATAGAAAATGAGTCAATTTTTGCGGAGCCCATTGAGCAAGGTGAATCATCTGTGTTAGCTACTTTCCCAGCTTAGAAGCCTGATCCATTCTATGTGTATTTATATATTAATGAATGCAAGTTGAGCAATTGTATAATAGACTCTAGGGCCTCAGATAACATGATGTCATCAATAGTAGCTAAATATTTAGGACTTACCCTTACTAAAGCTCATGGTAGGTGTTATTCTATGGACTCTAGGAAAGTACCTCTAGTTGGAAAAATTAAGGATGCCCAAGTGGCTCTGGCAGTGCACCCTGAGAAGAAGATGTTGTTAACAATTCTGGTTGCTGATATACCTGCTAGCTACAGTTTGTTGCTAAGCAAGAGTTTCTATAGAGATCTAGGAGGGGAAATAAATTTAGATTGGTCTCAAGCTTTAATCTCGGTGGGTAATAAAAAGATTAAACTGGTCCCGAAAGAGAAAGCTAAGTTTACAGTGTTGAAATCTGATGATCCTAAAGCCCAAATTATGTATCAAGAATTGGAATTTGGAAACTATATGCTATTTACTGATGATCACGATGAGAAAGTGAACCCAGGAGAATGGGAAAAGGAATTTTCCACCAAAGAAGAGTCATCTCAAATCTAGACACTTGAATTTGATGGCAGTTGTGCTTCGTCAAGATCCGGTGTAGGTGTGGTCTTGATATCACCAAATGGAATATGTGAGCCTATGGCTTATAAATTAGAATTTGGAAATACCAACAATATTTCTGAATATGAAGCCCTTCTATTAGGAATCATCACTACAAAGGAAAAGGGTGTGAAGATTTTGAAATCTCTTAGTGATGTAGATCTTATCTTGCACCAGGTTAAGAATCAATACTCTGTTAAAAATCACAGATTAAAGAACTACAGAAATAGAGTATGGGATGAGATAGAAACACTGGATGCATTATTTATTGAATTAGTGCCAAGAGAGTTGAATGCAAAATCAGACTCCTTGGCTGTGTTATCTTCATTACTCCTTCCCCACCCAAAATTCAAAGACAAGAAGTACCAAGTGGAAGTCATATATCGACCGTCCGTAACCGACAATGTGGAAGATTGGCAAGTGTTCAAAGATGACAAGAATCTCCTTCTCTTTCTAGAGAGTAGTGGCGACTTCCACAAAGAAGTCCATGGAAATCATAAAGGAGATCATCCAGAAAAGCAAAAGAAAGATAAGTCAGAGGTTATCTAGCTGCAAGGTAATATCATTCCACCCCATCTAGTTACTCTTGAAAAAAAATTCAACAGGAACGACACTTTTGTGAAGAAGAAAAGAATTGAAAGAGGTCCTACTACTGGCAAATATGTAGGAATGAATATTGGAACTGAGAAAGATCCCAAGATGATCAACATTGGGAAGTGTTGTACTAAAGAAGAATAGAATGAGGCTAGGAAACTCTTCCTAGAATATTTGGACATTTTTGCCTGGAGCTATGAAGACCTAAAAAGTTTTATGGGTGGGAAATTCAAGCATCAAATCCCCTTAAAACCTGAAGCTACCCCGTTCAAGCAAAAGAAAAGGAACTATAATCCCAAAGTTGCTAATGCAATATTTAAGGAAGTGGGTAAAATGCTTAAAGCAAGGATCATCTATCCTATACACTACTCTACCTGGGTGGCAAACATAGTGCCTGTGAGGAAGAAAAATAGAGAGATAAGAATCTGTGTAGACTTCTGAAATCTTAACCAATCTTCTTTGAAAGACAATTATGCTCTTCCCAATATGGATCACTTACTATAGATTGTATCCAGAGCTGAAATGATGTCTATGTTGGATGGCTTTTCAGGATATAGTTAGATAGAAATTGAGAAAGCGGACCAGTATAAAATGGTGTTCACCACCCCGTGGGGAACTTTCTCTTACTACAGAATGTCATTTGGACTAATCAATGTTGGAGCTAATTTTCAGAGAGGTATGGACCTTTCCTTCAATGATATGAAGAATAAAATCATTGGTATGTATTTGGACGATCTTACTATATTCTCTAGGAAAAGAATAGATCATATAAATGACTTAAGGAAAGTATTGCAAAGGTGTCGGGAGGATGGGATTTCATTAAATCCCAAGAAGTCAATCTTCTATGTAACCGAGGGGAAATTGCTAGGTCACATTGTCTCCCAAGAAGGCATAAGAATCAATCCAGAAAGGGTCAGAGCTATTCAGTAATTGAGTTTACTTGTGAATAAAACTGGAGTAAAATCTTTTTTTGGTCAGGTTAACTTTCTCAGGAGGCTCATTCCATATTTTTCAGAAATTACTAAATGTATAGTTGATATGATGAAGGGAAATGTGAATTTCAAGTGGAATGAATCTGGTAAGCAAGCCTTCAAAAACATAAAGAATGCCATAGCCAATGCTTCGGTGTTATGTCACCCAGATTATAAGAAAGACTTTGTAATCTATTGTTATTCTTCTGAACATACTCTGTCAGCCATTCTCATGTAGGAAAATGAGGAGGGAGTACTTGCTCCTATTTCTTTTATGAGAACGCCTCTAAAAAATCATGAGCTGAAATAATCCCAAACTGAAAAACATGCTTTCACAGTCGTTAAGGATTTAAAGAATTTTAGATTCTACATCTTACATTCACATTCTCTTGTGTATGTACCTGATATCACAGTAAAAAGAATATTGACTCAACAGGCTGTAGGATGTAACAGCAAAGGAGCATGGGTAGCTAAAATGCAAGAATATGATGTAGAGATCAAGCCCACAAGGCTGGTGAGAGGAAATGCACTATGCAGGGCAATGGTGGAAAACCAAGTAGACGAAGATCTAGAAGCTACACAATTGGTTTTGGCAGTAAGTATGCAAGACCCCTGGTTTGAAAACATCATGTATTTCCTTACATATGGTGAATGCCCTGAAGGGCTGACTTCTAAGAAAAGAAGAGACCTGAAATTGAAGGCTTCTAAATATGTTATTTGGGAAGATAGGTTATATAAGAGATCAATAGATGGGACCTTTCTCCGATGTGTCGACAGACAGCAACAAGAGAAGTTTTTAAAAGTATTTCATGATGAAGCCTATGGAGGACATTTCTCCTCATCAATTACCACATTCAAGATTATGAGGCGGTGTTATTACTAGCTAGGAATGTTCAGAGATGCTTACCACTAGGTAGCAAAGTGTGAGAAATGCAAAATGTTTACCAGAAAGCCACAATTAGCAGCGTTGCCTCTGATACTGGTGATAATTGAAGGTCCTTTTGAACAATGGGGTCTTGATTTTATTGGTCCTATAAACCCCAAGTCTAGTGCAGGTCATACCTACATAATCACTATGACTGACTACTTCACAAAATGGGTTGAGGTGAAAGCGACCAAGAGGACTACTTTAGAAGTAGTATGTGAATTCATCAAAGAAAACATCCTGGTAAGGTTTGGTGTGCCTATTAAGTTAGTTATGGATAACACTGCATACTTTTGTTCTCAAGAAATTACTGAATTTTTCTTTGAGTACGACATCATGGTTAGTCATTCTTCTGACTATTTCCCTCAAGCGAACGGCCAAGCCGAATCCAGCAATAAAAACTTGGTGAATATCATGAAGAAGATGGTAGAAGACAACCAGAGAACCTAGCATAAGAAAATCTATGAAGCCCTCTGGGAAGATAGAGTGACTCCCAAAAGAGCCATAGGTGTATCCCCTTTTGAACTTGTTTATGGAGTAGAGGCCATCCTTCCATTACCACTAGAGTTAGCAACCTACAAACTGAGAACAACAGTAGAAGATGGCATATATGAAAATGGTTTAGAAAAGAGGATTATGTACCTAAACAAACAAGAAGAAGAAAGAGAGAAAATGGTAGACCACATTACACAGCATCAGATACATGTAAAAAGTTTGTTTGATAAAAAGAGTAGACCCCAAAAATTTATGATAGGAGACATGGTGATGTTGTGGGACGAGCATAGGGCACCCAAGGGCATGCATGGAAAATTTGAAACACTATGGAAAAGACCTTTCAAGATCCATCAAGTGTATGAGAAGAATTCTTTCAAATTGACATATCTAGATGGTGAAGTGCTACCCCTGACGTATAATGGTCAGGATTTGAAGCTCTATCAGATTTAAACTAAAAATAGGTAACCCCTCTATTGTACAATAGTTACATTTAGTTCCTACTTTTGTTTTCCTAGTTATGTTTCCTTCCTGTTTTCCCTTTCTGTGTCTTGCTTTAGTTTTTTTGTGAGCCATCTTTTTTTGAGCTTTGGGAAACCAAAGATTTGAGATTCCTTGCTTGGACATGTGAATGTCCAAGTCCCCAGATAGAGCCAACTGTTGCCCCAAATTTAGTTTGCATACCTTTCAGACAAAAGTGATTGTTTAATGTATAGTGGTGGTCTTGAAAGCCTCTTGTTAAACCTGAGTCTAAGTCTAGAAAAATTTCCCTTAGGCTAGGGAGCCTTTACCAAATTTTTCCAAATTGCCTTCTCTTTTGTGAACTAGAGGGTTTCTATTTGAGTTTATGTTTTCATTGGGTAGGTTAAGTTCCCAATCTGGTAAATGTCGTGGTTCAAAGATTTCAAACATTAGTGTTACACAAAATGGAAGTATGTAGCTATAATCCTTCATTTTGCATCTTAGCGAAAAATCAGGTTCGAGCCTCTACACTGGCAGAAAAGTATCAACAGAGTGCATCTCCCACCAATGACTACTAAGTGATGTCTCAGCAAGAAGTACAGTTCTACAATGGATCCTTTAGGCTTAAGAAGGGCTATTGTGTCTAGACTACACCTCTACAAACCAAAAGGAATGATTCAATAGAAATAAATCAAAGAAATAAGCCTAAAGGTGAAAAACCAGAAAATGACTTCTCCCCTACTCCTACAGGCGGGTTTTGACCCACGGAGTATGTTTTCCACCAAACCATTTAAATGAAGCAATTTCGAGGAAGAACCTGTCTCACAAAGAGTCTGAGATATAAAGAAGGCAGATGAAATCAACACATGCCATTTTGGCATCCTGATAGACCAAATTTCACCCTTGGTGGATTTTTGAACCGAGAGCACTCCAAAAGCACTTCTCCACCCAAAGGAGAAGTGGAAAAGTGATTTTACGCTACCTCAGAAAAGTTACCATTGAGGTTACTAAAAGTGAAAAGACATTTCTTAACGGCCCGTAAGAACAAGGTAATTAATTCAAATAAAGCCATTTTAATTTATAATAGACTGTTTCATTAATGTTGAGGTATTTTCATTCATGTGGCACAGGAAGTCGGTCATTAAACGGTAAAAATTCAAAATTTATAAGATCAGTTGGAGATTGCCAACATGAGCCACTATTTTCTTAACATATTGCTTATATTTGAAGCTTTAATATTGATTCTTCTTTGTCCCTGTGTTCTCAAAGATATTCCTCACTTTGAATCAAATCATTCGAATCATGGCTTCCAGATTCATCGGATTTGATGGAATGAATGACATTACTTCTGAATGGCATAAGATTTCAGATACATCCCTGAAGTTCTTTGACATGCAGAACTTCCAGAACAGATTAAAAGTGGACCAGATACATACCATTACTGAGAAGTTGAAGGAGAGTGGATTAGTTGAGGCTGTTGGTTTTCTTGTGGTTGTTCAAGCCCCAAAAATAATCTAGGAATGCATCGCTCGATACAACTCAGATACCAGGCAAATTCTCTTTCCCAATGATACGGTGCTACTATCTATTGATAGGGAATCGGTCTAGAACTCACTTCGCATCCCAGAGCAAGCCGAGTATTCAAAAATGACATACAGTCGAGTGGTGACTGAATATATTGCCAAAAAGTCAGTTTGGAAGAAGGAGATAATGAAATCATGGTTTCAAGAACCCAAGAGCGACAAAGGGAATTTGTCAAATACATTATACAACACTAACCCAAAGCTAGAGATCATTGACATTCTGGTGTTGCTCCATAGGATCAGAGGTGAGAGTGAGGCACTCAATTGTGTTGATCATCACTTCTTCATGGTTCAGGTAATCCATTCCCAACATCACTTCATCGATTGGGCCCTTATGGTAAGTGAGAGCCTTTCAGAAGCCCTAGATAGAGCTAAGCGCCAGAATGAATTTTATGTCTTCAATTTTGTTGTATATTCTGGCAACAATAAAAATTTGGCCAGGACTTCCTAGATTAGAGGAATTTCCTAATGATGTTAAGAGTTGTGAATTCTTCCCCTCTTTACAATTACATAATAGCTATGCAGAATACCTTTGGGTTAATGATGCATTTACAATGAGATTGTGCAGGGAGTTACAAGGCTTTCTAGAAAAGAGATTCTCCCCCAAAGACATGGCTTTCATCAGCCAATTTGGATGCTATTTCATTCAATTCAAATATTTCTCATACCTTCATCTTGCAGATTTTGATGACTTCCCTTTGAAGTTGCCCAGATATCCTACGGATATGATCGTGCTAGTGGAGGTGATGAGACAAGCTCTGTAAGTGAATGTGATATGTGTCAATGCCAAGAAGAAAGGCTATGACTTCCCCATGACTATTGGTGCCTACAGTTGTGCTTCCCAATCTTAGGAAAAGAATGTCCTAAAGGCATTCTCTAAGAGGTTTTCATTGGAAACCTATGATGTCCTGAGGCCACAATATGATCTAGTTAATTATGCTCACGATCATCTGCAAATGGGCTGAGCTATCCACCATGTAGATGACATTGAAGACTACTGGGCCAATTGTAGGGATGATCTGGAGAGGAGAGATAGGTTCTATGTCAGATTAACCATTGAACAAATCAAAAATTTCAAGGTCAACTTTGCAGTCGAAGGGCTACTAGATGACGGCTAGCACATGTATGATAACATCTATCTTGAGAAGATCAAGCCTCTCTCCATCAATTCTGAGCCCATGTTACATCAAGTCATCGGTGACTTGCAGACCGTAATGAGTGGTATTTATAAGAGGACAGAGCAATGGGTTGAATGTACAGCAGGAAGAGGGAAGAGGTCAAAAAGGAAGCCCCCTACTCAAAGAACTTGGACAAAGGATTCCTCCAACATCACAACAACTTCCTCGGTAATACTCCCAACTATGTCAAAAAGTTCTTCTCAGCCAGCTGGTGGAGGCGTTGAACCTCCTGAAAAAGAAGTTCATCCAAAGAAGACTTGTGGAGAAGGTTCACTCCCAAATATCATAACAACAAAGGAGCTCACCAAGGATGAAAAACCAGAGTGGTCAGTAAAAGCAGTCACAGTAAATGTACCGGTTGACACCTCGACCCAGGATTCTCAAAGGAGAGGGTCTCCTATATAGTGGAAGTGGGTGAAGATACTCCTTCAACCACAGAATCAAAAGGAGAGGCCAGGAAGAAGCAGAAGGTCACTTTAGTAGCCAAATTGGTGTCCTCTTCTCCTACTTTAGTAAATCCATTTTCTTCAAGACCAAAGGCTACACCTCCAGTCATCAAGAAGTTTTTCATTAAGGAGTTGGTTTCTTCCAACAAATCTACTAGCGCAGAGTCATGGATAGAAAATACTCTGGAACGCAAGAGGAAGAGGGCAGAAGAAGGGGCTTGTAGAAAATATACTTTGTCATGAGATTTTTAGTCCAAGGTTGCTATGAGAAAACAGAAGAAAGAAAAGACGATGTCTACTCTAGGTCATGACCCTGAGACCAGGCACTTCACTATGAAAGTGGCCAAACCAACCAAGGATGGTAGATTCAAAGATATGACCGCTTCAGATTTCCATTTGCATTCATTTGATATGGGGTTAGCTCGCCATGACACCAAGGTAAATTGGTGGAAGTCTACTAATGTGGTGATAGAAGAAGAACTTGAGGAGCTCAAGACTACAAAGGTTCAACTGAAGGCAGAAGTGGATGAGCTGACAAATTTCATAAGACAACTCCTCACCCTGATTGTAAGTTTTCCCAGCACCCAATCCACCTTTGATCCTAGCACAGTAGAGAATCAAGCTATATTGGCCAAGTTAGAGGAAGATCGCCACTTCACATAGATTGGTAGAGGATGGGGTGAGAGGCTCAAATCTGAAGGGTTGGCAGTTGTTGAGCAGTTGGCTAATTCTCTCCTGAGGTTGGAGACAGAAAGGAATAATATCAAAAAGAATTTACAAACTCTCACATTTGAGACAGTGAAGTGTCAGCAGTGCATAGTGATGCTCCATGTAGCTATGAAGATGAAGACAAAAGAGGCTTTGAAAGCCAAGATTCTGCAGAAGGGAGATGAACCTCTTCAAAATTGAAATGATTATCCAGGTTGAGATGAGGTTGCAGCAAGTAGACATTAAGGTCAAGGAAGAAAAAAATAGAGACTTCAAGATTCTTTAAGGTTTGCATATTGAATCTCAGACAAGTGGAGAGGGTAAGGAAATGATAGGACTGGCCAATATGCAGAAATAATTCTCTGATTATGTAGACAAGTTGTTAGAGACATCTTCCACCCACTTGGACAAAGTGCCATAATTTCAACAGCTGAGCCGATGTGTTTATAAAGCCATGGAAGAATTGAAGGATCAGACAGACGCAATCAAAAGTCTGGCTAAAGAGCATTCCAGATGGCTCATCCGATACACCAATATCCATGTTAACAGACATGAAGAACTCATCAAAGTTATCACAGCTGTCACTGCCTATAGGGCTAAATTAGGCAAAGGGAGTGAAACCGAAGCTTAAGTAGATTCTCTCTTTGTACTAAATTTTGATCAATATGTACGGATAATATTTTAGTTATCAATTCTAGTTGGGGAATTTAAACCATTTTGATTACCCCCTTTTTTGTAATGGCCCAACCTAGGACTCTATATGTACTATTTCCAAAATCAATTCAGAGGTCGACTAAATTTTGGTGTAAAAGATAGCATTTTTCTGAGTCAAATTTGTATGTCTGAATACCATTATTTTATCTGTTCCATTTGCATTGCACTTATCTTTCTATTGAATTCAGATGTTTCTTTGAAGTTGGATTTACAATCTGTGTTCGAACCAGAGCTTTGTATTATGATTTGATACAATTAGCAAAAGGGGAAATTCGTTGTTATCTTAAGTTTGGGAAACATTCTTATGATATAGATTGATTCATCATCATTCCATCATTAATCCTTAGTCTTGCATCTGCATTTTTAGTAGAATTTCATGCATTATCAATTTTGGGAGTTAGTCTGATTGATGAAATGTCAGAGTTGGCTAGATTTAGAGTTGAATTCGTCCTGCCTGAGCTATTTCCTGCCTAGGATTAGCTTGGTTTGCCTCTTCTATTCTCAGGTTAAGACCATACCCCTATTAGATTAGGAAAGAGAAAAATTCACTAAAAATCATTCATATAAGGGAGTTGTACCTTTAAATTCAGTGGGGAATTAGTTTTTTCAATAACAATTTTTCAACTGTTGTATTCGATTGTTCTTAAGCATTTTGGATATTTTAGAGTTAAATTGAAAAGAACAATCTATTTACTAATAGAAAAAACCACCAATGAGGGAAACACCACCCCAGAGATCATATTTATGGATGACCTTATGTAATTTTTTACCATAGAGAAATGCAGGCTTCACATAATGATTTACAATCAAATCTAGAAGGAAGGGAGACTGCAAAAGCTCTAGTGCATTGGAGAGAAAAACTGAAAGGATTTGAGATGGAAATATAATACATTTTCAAGAGGAAAGAGCATATCAAAACCAACAATCCTTTTAATGCCACGATGAATATGTGGTCGTTCACAGGTAAACATAGATGCCAACATTTCATCCTTTATGCAACCTACAAACGGTTTTTCCCAATCTTCAACTTCTAAAAACACCCTATAATTACAGGGATAATAATTAATATGTAGAGAAGAACATGATGAACATACCTCCAATTGTGTACTAACACCAACCAAAGAGCTCGGCCGCCCAGACATTTTGAGTAGCAAATCCAAGCTAAATATAATGAGAACCGCAGTAAAAGCAAGCCAAAGTAGGAATGGACAAAATATAGGAGATAAATAGAAAAGGAGACTATAAATAGAATTTAATCCATACGAGGCAAAGCAAATGTGAGAAGTGACATCTTGAAGTGATCGTACCGAGCTGAAATGAAGCCAGCTTAATGGAAAGTTATATTAATTTATTAATAGATTTATATTACTCTTAATTTTGAAATAAAAATTTGGGGAATGGGTGCACTAGAGTACACAAACATTTCAGTTTAAGTTAATGAAAAAAAAGATGAAAAAAGTCTATATATAGTTATTACTAATATATATAGTCAAAAAATAATCGTATGGGTAATGATGACAGCCTAAACCTACACAACCCACAAATACTATCCATTTGGTGAGCCAATGTAGATTTCCTACCCATCCTGACAATTGATGCAACATTCAAATACATTGCAAAATATGCAGCAAAGGCTGAGAACAAGTTAGAAACATACCATGTCATGTTGTCTTGCATTTCAACAAGATTTGTCTCTGGAAAACCAGCCCCAATTTCTTTTCAAAGAATGCTTCTTGAAAACCTCGTAGACTGTCACATTGGTGCCCAAGAAACCTTCCACCTCTTTCTTGAATTGCCACTCTCCCTATCTAGCAAGAAATTTGTAACTTTAAATGTCAACCAAAAACATATACAATGTGTACCAATGGCACCATCAACTGAAACAACATACTCAAACTATATTAAAGCTTACAGCTCACACCCTGCACATTTAAAGCAATCACCACTTATAGAAGTCACTAAAAAATGGACCTTCAAGGTTTCCCAAAAATATAACTAGTGGAAAGATCACCCCACCAAAGCTATTGTTAGAGTCTCTCCATGCTTCATAGCCATCCCTTCAAAGGAGGACAGTAGCATTGAAGCCTTTTGTTGGAGTGAATTAGTTCTATACAAACCATTCCACAACCTTCAAACAAGTATTGAATCATCATCATATCATATTATAAATAATTGGGAGAGTTTTTCAAATAAATACCATCCTTGGCATGTACGCAAAACCAGTCCTAAATCAGTACCAAAAAATGATGTTGACAACCCAAAAGAACTAAAAATATTATGCTAGATAGTGCACCAAATGAATGGAAAGACTTTTCAGGATTGTACCCAGGCCTACCTATCCACCTAAATGAACTTGACATGCTTGGAAACCAAGAAATTGACTTGAACAATAATTGGGAAGATTTAGAATTCAATCCATCACAAAATAAAATAGTTTCTACTACTTTCATAGAGTCTAAACGCGCAATGTTTCAAGTCCCACAAATTCTCAATCACCAAACACATAATAGGTTGTTTAAACAACAACAAAAACCATATGATATTGTTCTAACACATATGCAATCCACTAATCAACAACTACCACTTAAACTAATTGTTCAAGGAACAACATGCACAAGAAAGTCACTCCTTATTAATACAATAAGGTCAATAATGGTGTTGATCAATGGTTCAAATTTCAAGAAAAAACAAAGACGACCATTGCAAGCATCTTAATCGTTCATTGCACTACCACCGTCCAACGGTCGTTGTCTTTTCTTTCATCGAGCTTTGTTCTTCTTTTTTGTCTTCACCGATAGGGTTATTATTGTGTGAAAGGACAAGATGTAACTTTGATTTGATGTCTTCACTGGTTTAAAAGTCTTCACACCATCGAGAACCTATTTTTGTTTTTAATAATCTCTTCCCTATTGACTGTTATTTCCTCTTCGATGGGAACTATTGATGTGTGTGAATACAGTCCTAAATATACTAAGCTCTCTTGTAGTTTATCTCCAACATCGAAGCCCACCCATTTTGTTTGTCATAGGTTCCCTATACATATGCAGGCTCATATTGTGAATATTTAGAAGGAAGCGATTACAAATGTTTAGGAATCATTCATACTTTTAAAACCTTCAAAATACGAAAGGAATTTTTACAAATTCTGAAATATAGGAAGGGATTTTTACAAATTATGAAATACAAAAAGTAATCTTCCATTATCCATTTACAAAAGCCCAATGAAGTGAAATCTTGAAAGTTTCCAGCAAAAGATAAAATAAGATAAAGCGGACAATAGTCCTTTTAACTGAAAGAAATAGGGAAAACTTTGAAGAAGCTAATTTTCATAGTCATTACAAACAACTCTGCCACAATAATTCAATCCCAATATTTTTTTTCATTCATCATGTCGTCGATTTGTATCCCTCACAGTTAGAGGTTGCGACAACACTATTCATCGGAGTTACAAGATGAATGGAATCTTCCAAAAGTAGCACACCTTTTAACCGTGGATACTTTACAGCAGAGAGCCAGAGTACGTCATTTATTCATCACTTGTCTTGGCTGGATTATTTCTTTATCACTTGTATCAAACTACATTTTGAATTACCTTCACTCAAAATGAGCAACTTAATTCCAAAACCAAAACTTGTGGGTTATATTGGGAATTATAAAGTATTTACATGTGAGATTCATCACCACCAGAGATGGAAAAAAGAAATAGAGAAACATGTAGGACCTGCAGATTAAACTAATTGTTGACCTTATTTTTTAACAACCACCACTTAAACTAATTGTTCAAAGAACAACATGCATAGGAAAATCACTCCTTATTACAACAATAAGGTCTACTTACTAGAGTATGCTATAGAAAAAAAAAATTAATATCAAACAAAAAAAATCTAATTGTTAGTAATAACTGAGAGGGGGGGGGGGGGGGGGGAA
>MU224518.1:93057-104386 GCA_018584345.1 Thuja plicata
TAGCAATGGGTGCAAAGGTTTCTCCATAGTCTATACCTTCCTCTTTTGCATACCCCTTGCATACTAGTCTTGCTTTGTTCCTTGTGACTTCTCCATTCTCGTTCAGCTTGTTCCTGAATATCCATTTTGTACCATTGATAAAAACTTGAAATACATAATCAAATGTACTCAATAAAAAAATGCTTAATTAAATATAATAAATTAATTTGACTATTGCATAATTAAATTAAACTAAATCTGAAAAATCCACATATTAAAAATCTTAAAAGATTACAAAGAAAGCATTTCAACACGCTATTACATAGTTCAAAATATTTAATACTTGATACAATTTGCAATAAATGTTTGTACAAATTTGCAACTAATTCAAACAGATTTGGTCTTGGAAACTGATTCTCTAAATTAGTAATCAACTATTCAACTATTTTCAATTAAACAAATCTAACACTCACATTCTCCATGCTTCATTTGCTAATCTACCAAATTAGATCATCGGGCAAAGACCATTTTTTCTCTCTCTCAAAGCTTTGTCCACTGCAAAACAAGGGAATTTATTTTTACAATTCTTACAATGAAAGAAGAAATAAATACTTTATTTGCGTGTGAGCATGTTCTGAAGCAACCTCCTATTCATGTGCTCAGGCACTACATGGATCTCCTGAAGCGAGTTATGAAATCCACATCAATTAAAAAATCTTCTTGCTCTGTCCTTAGTGTAGTGGAATACGTTTGTATGTGGTACTCAAAAATTTTCCTAGTAAGTCTGCAAACCCCACTCTTGGGTCTGTTGTGGTTTCCCCCACTCAGAGATCACTTTTCCATCAAGATCTCAGTAAATTTCATACAATTTACAATAAATGTTTGTATGAATCCAAATATAAGTGCAACAATATGAAAGCTTAAACATCTTAGGGAAGTTGAAACGTCTTAGGGTTAGCTACATTAGATTTAAGAAGAAACTGAAACTGCCAGTTAGACGTCAAAATAAATCTGAAGAGTTTTTGTTTACACAGAATATTCCTTTGTTTTGTGGTTGTATAAACACCTCTTAGCCTAATTAATGGAAGACTTTTTAAGAAGAAAAAATTAATTTTAAACAACTTATTTTACTCTATATTTATTATTTAAGTAAAATGATAGAAAACTAAAATAATAGAAAAAGTAAGTTTAGAAATAACTTATTTTGATTTTTGTTTAAATTTCTCTATCTATTATTTTTAGGGTTATATTAGTAAAATAATAAATATAATATATTTATGATTAATAATGTATTTAAAAAATTTTAAATTATATATGTGTGTGTGTACATATACATATATATACATACATATATGTATATATGTATATGTATGTATGTATACACACACACACATATATATACATATATATACATATATATACACATATATATATATACATATACATATACATATACATATACACAAACACACACACACACACATATTGTTGGAAATATATTATAAGCAATGTGACTAAGAGGGGGGGTGAAACAGGAACCAATAAAACTTATTCTTCTTTAACCTCAATTAGATTATCTAATATGATTTCATGCATAGAAAAGAAATAATCATTCATAACACATAACATAGTATTTGGTTACCCAAAAACCTTCCAAATAGAAAATAAAACTGGGGTGGGGATGGTACCCACAAGATTTAGTACTGCAGTATAAATTTAGCCTGTTAGAGCTTACAATGACCACTTCTGATGGCCTGCCCTGTTAGGAGGAATAAGGACTGTTAAGTCCACCTTGTTAAAGGATTTGATACAATACAATAAGTAATGCAACTTGTTAAGAGATTTACAAAAGGACTGTTAGGTCCACCTAAGAGGATTTTGTTGATCCATTTATTAGAATGAACCAGTAGATGATCTACTTAGGCAACAATGATTTGTTGAATAAGATCCTTTGATTTATAACTAATCACCTGACTGTGATGAATGAGTCTCTGTTGTACTTTATACTTTTGCAATCTTCTAATCAATATGCCATTTCATGTTCGCACATATACTTCTGCTATATACTCTTCTTTTTCACCTTTTGGATAAAAAATTGTCTTATATATATATATATATAATCCATAAACAAATAACTTCATAAGTCGGATTTCATTAGATACAATGATACAAAATAATATATACAAAGTCGGCCCAATACTGTCACTCGGGTCCAGAAGTCTACTCAGGTGATAAACTGATACTCAGGAAATAAGCTGATCACTCGGGTGATACTGGTTACTCGAGAAATACTAATCACTCGGGCAATGCTGGTCACTCAGGTCAGACTGATCACTCGGGCGATACTGATCACTCGGGTCACACTGATCACTCAGGCAATACTAGATTACTAAGTGTTTTGACACTAATTGACAACATGTCTATCCATGAGGTCTACAATCTCCCCCTTTGGCATTAGTGACAAAAACACTTATCATTGTACTCTATATCTGATAAATCAAAACTCCCCCTTACCATCTACTCGGGTTTTGACACCTACTTTGCTGCTCGGGTCCAACTGACTCTCTTTTTTTTTCAAAATTTTTTTTGTAATGTATTTTTTTTCTTACTCAACTGTACATATATTTCCTCAATGTATATACAATGACCTTTCCCCCTTGTTTTTGACAAAAATGTCAAACTGTATCTACAAGTTAATTCCAAAGTAGGATAGAATCACAATGTACCTTCAAAATTTGAGATAGAGTGTTTTCCCAATTGTACTGTAGCACCTTTAGGATGTGCAATTCAATCTGTAGCTCGGCTGACAGCTCTATCGTAAGTTCAGAAACTAAGAAATTATTGTCATGGATGAGTGTCTTTGCATGTGTGATGTGTTTCAACATTGCATCCATGTGTGGTAGGAGTTGGCTCTGGATTGTTGAAAGAGACTCTCGAGTCCTTGCTTCTTCTCTTAGCAACTCAGCCTGTAGATTAGTCATATACTTGATCTTCAAAAAGTGTGTTGAACTTGTGCTCTGATCAAGTGCCAACTATTTTGCACTTTCCTTCAGATCTGTATCAATATTTACTAACTTATTCTATATCTCCACAGTAAAGTTAGAAGTATCACTTAAATTTAAAAATAGTGCTACTATATTGGTCACAGTGGTTTCTAGAGTACTAATAAAATTGGTTAGCTACACCTGGTCAGTTGCTATCTTCTTTGCAACATTCTCTAGAACCTTGTTTTCAAACTTCCTTTCTTCTTTCTCTAGTAGCTTCTCTTGACCATTTAAGTCTATATTAAACTTATGGACTAAGTCAACAAGTTGGTCCATAATAAAGTCATCCTCATTGACTTCAATCTATAGTGTATCTTGGAGTATGCCTTTTATATCTTCAAGTACTCTATTCCTCTTTTCCTCTTCTTGCAGCTTCTTTTGGATTACCCTTTTGTTCCATATATCCATTTGTTCTGCATACAAGTTGGAAAGATCCCAATTTGGAATCACAATGTCCTTTTCAAGATCAATCTCATTAGTATTCACTTCCTCCTCCTTACCTTTGATCTTGGGATTAGGTGAAGGAATAATTTCCTTACCTTTTCCATCCTCAACTTGTACCTCAGTATTCAATTGAATTAGGTCATTAACCTTACTGTACCAACTATTGAATCAAAGTTAACTGAAGAATCAATACTGTCTGAAGAAACATTTACCTTGTCCATCTTTAACTTGGTTATGCTTGGCCCAGTAATAGGTGGAGCTAGGTGCTCAGTGCCTATTAGTTCAGATTGTGATTCTGTACCTTTATCCTTACTCGGAGACAATATGTTATGGATAGGTGATTGGGGCAAGGATGTCATTACTTCAACTGCAATCTGGTCGGCATTAGAATCTTCAATTGTTTGTACCTCAGGTAATTCATCATTGGTCTATTTAGGAGGATATGTGCTTGGTGCTTCTGCCTTATCATCTTCCCTAATTTCAAATATGGATTTCCACACTGTTAAAGTAGACTTCACAACATCTTCTATCTTCTTGTTTAGTATTTGAAAATTTCTGAATCTGGGAGTATGATTGTTTACATATTTGGTCATTGCCTCTTTTATTTCGTTGTTTTTTCATATCAGGCATGACTTCCCTTAAGGTTTGTTCCCTTATGTATTTTTTAGTTCAGAGTGCATTGAGCCAGGGAATATATACTGCCTTGAACAATTCTTCTGTCATATGGCTCTTCAACTCAGAAGGGTCATATTTCCATTTTGTCATTTTCTCCACAAATGCTTCCTCAATCTTCTTGTGTTCCTCCTTAGTCCTTGAAGCACAGTTCAATGACTTAAGACAACCCATACCACTGCCTCCTTTCAGATCTTCAATCTTCTGCTCAAGTGTAGGTAGTGGTTTCTTGAGGACAATTGTATCAACTTCTTCATCATCATCATCGTCATCTTCATCTTTACCCAATATAAGTTTCCTTCTTGATCTCCTTGGTTTGCTGGTAGTGAAGATAGGTGTAGTGGCCTTAGGTGTTTTCTTGAGAGATAGCCTCTTTTTCTTCTTAAGAGGCTCTACCTCTACTTCTTCCTCTTCCTCTTCAGATATGTAATCTTCTATTTTAATTGTATCCTTTTTACTCTCAGTGATAGAAGGAGATTCTGAATTCTTGCCATACTTCTTACCAAACTGTTCCATCCTTTTCTTTCCTCTTTTCAGAATTTTAGGAATCTCTATCTCTATAGATATCCTATTTTTTTCTTCTTCATAGGTACCAAAGTATGGAGCCTTGGGATTGACAAGATCATTCACAAGAGCCTCAATTATGTTCTTAGTCTCATCTATGTTGACCTCATATGCAAGAGGTTTCACCCATGCAACCCTAGGCTTTATATCTTGTATGTAAACATTATCATAGTCAACCATGAAACAAATATTATTCTTGTAATCTTCAACTAGTTTCTTAGGAATCATGTATCTACTTTGCATCTTCTGTTTGAAGTTCTCAAAATATCCATCCATGATATTCTCAAAATTATCTCCTAATTCAGCTATGTATTCATTTATCTGATGAATTATGGGTCTATCCTTCTTCCATACTAATAGGCCCTTGGAAGGAAATAATTTCTGAACATAAAAGAATATGCACACCAGAAGAGAGCTGAACTTACATAGATTTATCTTTGATGCCCGGATGCTTTCCATATTCTTGCTTAGCTGGATAAGCTGCAACTTGGATATGTCAAATACCATATTATTCTTTACCACCTTGTATGCTAAGTCCACAACTTCACACGATACACTATTTGGTCTACTAGAACTGTATATCTTTTGAGATATCACATGAATTCCAAATTTTAATTCCATGTCAGTGACTCCATTTAGTCTCGTGCCTCTGTCGTTCCACTTGGCAAGAGTTAACTCAGCTCGCTTATCTTTTGTTAGGGTTTTGGTAGCTTTAGCTTTGTCAAGCAAAGGATACCCTATTACTCAATGTATCATTGTCTTTGTGATCTTTATAGGTTATTCCAACCATAGATGCATGTCATGAACGTGGCTAAGAATGAATCTAATCCATTTGATTTGGAAATTCTTCGGTATTTGCAGGATGTGGGTTAAACCTTTAACCTCAAGATGCTTGTGCTTGGGCTTCAGATTCTCGCCTACGCACAATTTCTCATATGCTGAATTCATCTCAATTGTTCCAAGCTCCTGGATTTTACAGTTATAAAAGCTTTGAATGTTGTTAACCAGTAATACCCTTGGAGGAATTAGGGAATGAGCTCCCAACAGATCTATTTCCTCTGCTACTTCCAGGTGAAGCTTAAACTCTGGAGGGTTACAAACAACATTTCTTACCAACATCTTCAATCCTTTGCTAACTTTTCTATTGGATGTGGATGCCATATCACTCAAAGAATTTGATCAAACTTCTCTCTCAAACACAAATTCACTCTGAATCGCTAAGGGCTCTGAGTTGCTCTGCAAATTGAAATCTTTGTAAACAATAACCTTTTTGATTAATCATTTATAAGAATTTTTATCATTTAATTATTTCATTAAATGCCCCGTACAAAGTATTTGGCATATCTCGGGTAGTTCTCACAGGCTTACTCAGAAGCTCAGCAAAAACTAACTTTCCAATTTTTATAGAACCCGACTCAGCTCGGTTAAGCTAGAGTAGCTCAGGTGCAACTGAGATCCTGACTCGGTTAGCACCATAATATGTCCTAATGCATCAATATGTGGATTTGGACTTTCTATCATATCTGGAACTGATGTATGATGGCTTGACTGCATAGTTCCAGTCATTTCTTTGCATTTCTATTCTGTGATGGTAGATCCACCCAACTCACTATCTTGGGTGTCGTTTAATCCTTCATTTTTTTGCTCTAAACTTTCAGAGGATTTCCTTACCCATTGTTTATTCATCTAAGTTCTGATTTATGAGACCTTTTCTTTCCCTTTCTCAAAACCATTATCCACTTTTTCTTTATTCATGCAATTCTTGCTTAGATGACCGAGTTGATTACACACATAACATCTCTTAGTAGGATTTCTTCTTTGGAGGTGAGTCTTTGTAAAATTTGCACCAATGTGTCCATACTCTCCACAATGACAACAATTGTACCATGTTTTTTAATCCCAAACAAAAATTTCTTTAGCTAGTTATTCAGTAGGGTTCTATTTCTTAGTTCTATACTCGGAGGATCTATGACCTTGTTTGTTACTTTTGAAACATTTTCCTTCAAACTTGGGTTTCTCAGTGCATTCACTTGCTCTATGTCCATGTTTTTTACAAATATAGCATTTTCATTAAAATTTTATTTTCCATTGCTCCAACATTTATTTGATGTATGCCCTAACTTGCCACAGTGATTACAAGTAGGTTTCATGTTCTTTTGATCTCCTTGCTTTGAGGATTCACCATGTTCAGTGTAACCTAGTCCAGTTTGTCAATGATGTATAAGTTCTATTGACTGATCTGTACTACCTTGTGAATTCATCATACTTTCATTGGTTTACCTTTTAGTGTTGAGATCATTCTACAGTCTTTCATTTTTTGTTCTTAAGTTGACAACTTCTTGATTTGCGTAATTGAGTTGATTTGCCAAATCTACTTGCTAGAGTGAAAAATGATGGATTTCATTTTCTTTTTCTTCTAATCTTGCACTTAGCAATCTCTTGTCATCTTGTGCCAAATTTCTGTCATCATCTTCTTGATTCTTTTATTGTATGACTTCACATAATCTGATTGAATGAACTTCTTGTTCTCTTTTCAACTTTTTGAATTCCTCATGTAAATTGAGATTCTTTGCAAGCAATTCTTCAATGGCTGCATTAGCTTCATCAGAACTTCTATCTTTGCAAAAATCTTCAATTCTTTTTTCTATGTAATTCATGTCATTCATTTGTACTGCTAAATTTTTTCTTCTTTTCAGGGAAAGAGAGAGTTTCTCTTTGAGTTTCTTGATATGATCCATGGCCATTTGTAGATCTATCTTTTCATTCTCAATGGATTTCTCCAGTCTGTATATTTCCATTGCCTCTAATCTTTGCTAGAGCTATTAAACTTCTGTAGAGAGAACCTTATGCTCTGATACCAATTGTTGGAAATATATTATATGCAATGTGACTGAGAGTGGGGTGAATCAGGAACTAATAAAACTTATTTTTCTTTAACCTCATTTAGATTATCTAATCCGATTGCATGCGTAGAAAATAAATAATCATTCATAACACATAACACAGTATTTGGTTACCCAGAAACCTTCCAAATAGAAAGTAAAACTGGGGTGGGGATGGTACCCACAAGATTTAGTACTGCAGTATAACTTTAGCCTGTTAGAGCTTATAATGAACACTTCTTATGGTCGGCCCGGTTAGGAGCAATAAGGACTATTAAGTCCACCTTGTTAAAGGATTTGATACAATACAATAAGTAATACAACTCTGTTAAGAGATTTACAAAAGGACTATTAGGTCAACCTACTTAGATGATTTTGTTGATCCATCTGTTAGAATGAACTAGTAGATGATATGCTTAGGCAACTTTGATTTGTTGAATAAGATCCTTTGATTTATAACTAATCACCTAACTGTGATGAATGAGTCTCTGTTGTACTTTATACTTCTGCAATCTTCTAATCAATATGTCATTTCATGTTCGCATATATACTTCTGCTATATACTCTTCTTTTTCACCTTTTGGATAAACAAAATGTCTTTTATATATATCTTATCCAAAAACAAATAACTTCATAATTCGGCTTTCATTAGATACAATGATACAAAAAAATATATACAAAGTCGGCCCAATACTGTCACTCGGGTCTAGAAGTCTACTCGGGTGATAAACTGGTATTCGGGAAATAAGCTGATCAATCGGGCGATACCAGTTACCTGGGCAATACTGATCACTCGGGTGATGCTGGTCACTCGGGTCACAATGATCACTCGGGCGATACTGATCACTCAAGTCACACTGATCACTCAAGCAATACTGGATGACTAAGTGTTTTGACACTAATTGACAACATGTCTTGCCATAAGGTCTACATATATATCTTAAAATCACTTAATATGAAATTAAGTGATTTTAAGATTTATATTATTTGAAATATTTAATATTATTATGTAAATTTTAATAATACATATATAAATCAATAATAGTAACTTCTTAATAGATATATTTATTTTTAATTATCTAGTTGAAACTTTTTAATAATTATTTAAGATTTTCTTAAAATTTTGTTCTTATTTATTTTATAATTAATATACATAACATATATAATATACAACTAAATGATTTTAAGATACATTTTATATGAAAAATTTAATAATTTTATTATTTAACTTTTACAAATAAATATATACATAAATAATAAATTAAATATCTAAATAGAACTTACTCATAATTATGCTAAAGTCATTCCTTTTCTAAAGTAAATCAACTCACTTCTCCCATAAATGGTATACAATGCTGAAAATAGTGGCAAGACAATTGAAAAATTCCCGAGCATTCATTTTTTTGTCATCGTATTTGTCTTCTCCATTTTTATATTTTTACGTTTCTATCGGTTAGCACCTTTAAGAATGAAGGACAAAAGAGTTGGGGATGGGTTGACCAGGGACACAGTAAGTGTTGTGCTTGCATTTCACCTCCAATCTATCCACTCCACATTGTGCAAGCATGTCTGCAATGACACTTCTAAAACTATTTTCTATTATTCTTTAATGGATGATCATACCCTGTTCCTATCCTACAATTATGATACTCGTGAGCAAAGATGACATTAGAAAAAGGTTGTGGGTTTTGTCTCGATACCTATCATTTTCATTCATTTGTCAATTTTTAAATCCTTTTCAACCAATCCATTTTGAGTGGAATGTGCAATCATTGCATTTTGTGAGATTACATCTCTTTGGAGCACACTATCAAACAATTCACAACCTTTTAGGTGCTTCCACATCTTGCACAGGTATACATTAGAGCACTCCCAATTACTATATCTAACAAACATCTCTTGTACTAGTACATTTTTTGGATATATATAACCTATTTTGAAACCTTTTCTTTATGTGAGCACAAAGAATAGTGGGAAGGGTCAAGGAATCCATCTTTAGGCCTCCATGTTGCATTTTTGAATATGTAATTAAATATTGTATAAATGCACTCATTTTTTATGAAGTGGCACACCGTTTTTGAGAGAAAAGATGGCTTGAATGAGTGATAATTTATTGAATGGTGTGTCATATGTTTATGAAACCTATGTAGATAGTTTCTTTCATCTTCTAGTCTGTCAAGAAGTCTTTATTTTAGTTTCACTTTAAAAAGTGGAAATTTTCCTCATGAGCCATTACTCCATGGTTTAGGACATTTTAAAATTATCTAGTTATAGAAGTTTCTCTTGTAGAGCATGTGTTGGAGGTGAACTGCAAGCACATAACTCTCTCTCTCTCTCTCTCTCTCTCTCTCTCTCTCTCTCTCTCTCTCTCTCTCTCTCTCTCTCTCTCTCTCTGTGTGTGTGTGTATGTGTGTGTGTGTGTGTGTGTGTGTGTGTGTGTATCCCTCTCTTCATTTTAACTTGTCCATCTTTACTTCTATCTATTTGTTTGCCTCTCTATCCATCTATCCATCTCTTTATCTCTCTCTTCCTCTCTCACTATCTACATGTAGACTTGTTCCCCTCTCTCTATCCATCCATCTATTTTGGTGTGTGTTGATTGGATTGCTGAATGTTTGGAATTTATATTGCTTTTTGTTAGAATTCAAAGAATTCAACCACCAAGATCCACTGTATGCAAAGTAACCTGTTACAAAATCAAAAATTGGAGACAAAACTTAGAATGATCTGAAACATGAAATAATATTCATTTAGAGAGAGAATAATAATTACAAAGAGATCAATCCTTATAAAGCAGATCGAACACTAGAAGGTGGTGAAACCTAGGTTGCATGAATAATTAATAAAAGAATTCATTATTACGTGCCTAAAGTTTAGCTTAAGTAAACTAGAGATAAAAAAATGACTTAACAATTAAATCAATAATGATTTAATTAATAAGTGAAAATACAAATACCTTTTTACTCTAGGGTGATACCACAATAGTGGGTTACACTTTTCGGGAGGAAGGAATTCGCCCTGAAAAGCGTGACCCACTAAAACATGTTGGATACTTTTGATCGAAACAATTAAAAACTTTCGATCGGAAGTGACTAACTTTCGATCGAAAGTACCCAAAATGGGTACTTTCGATCAAAAGTACCTAGTTACTTTCGATCGAAAGTAACTAGGTTACTTTTGATCGAAAGTATTTAGGTTTAATTTGGCGGAATAAAACCCGCCGAAACAGTCATTGTGACTGTTTCGGCTGGGTTGAAAGTGACAGAACAGTGGCTGGCTTCCATTTTATCAAACATCAATTTGCTTCAGGTTTTTCACATTTCTAATTTGCATATTTTATTGTTTTATAATATATATTGTTTGTATATATGCATTTTAATGTTTTTTAATATATATTATTTGTAAATTTGTATATATATGCATGTATATGTGTATATATGCATGTATATGTGTATATATGCATGTATATGTGTATATATATATATGTATATATACATGTATATGCATATATGTGTATATATGTATGTATATGTGTGTATATACATGTATATGTGTATATATATATATGTCTATATGTATATATGTGTATATATGTATATATGTGTATATATGCATATATGTATATATGCATATATGTGTATATATATGTATATATACATGTATATATGTATATATGCATGTATATATGTGTATATATGCATGTATATATGCATATATGTGTATATATATGTATATATGCATGTA
>MU224518.1:113908-142802 GCA_018584345.1 Thuja plicata
AATATATTTAGAATCTAGACAGAAAATCCTAAAAGACTCTAGTTTACTTCGTCTTCCGATTTCAAACAGTTTAACGACAATATGCATCTGAATGTGAAATTTTTTCTCAAAATGTAGAGTTCAATGTTCGTTTAGGCAAAAAAGTGTAACCCACTATTGTGGTATCACCCTCTAACACCCCCCTTAAGATAAACTTAGGGAGAAGCTAAAAACCTAGAAACAACTATTGAAAGGAGCAGATTTGGGTCCCGACAACAAGGCTTGATCAGGTACCCAATCACAACCAAAATTATGTAAAGTGGAGAAATAGAGAAAACCACATGGGATAAAACTCTACTCCAAAAAGAGATGAAAAAAGCATGCAGAAAAGAAATGGCTCCAGAGACTCTCTCAAAACCATAAGTACAACCAACCCCCTAGGAGAGAGGATCGAGACTCCAAAGCCCCCCCAGAATGATAAAACCCCTGCATCGATGATTGAGCCAATGTGGATCCAATGCGGAAGAAAAAAAAAGGCAAGCGAAAACAAAGAGGAAACCCCTAAATGTGAGGTGAAAATAGAAGGCCTAGCTGATTCTCAAAAGAGAATGCAAGAGACTTCTGTAATGGAATCTCCAATGAAGGTTACCCAATAGATGTGTTGAATCTATCATCTAAGAGTAGATGAATGTCCTCAGATATTCCTCAACAACTAGACTAGGTGGCTCGATGCATCGAGCGATGATGTCAAGTAATGTTGAAGAGCAATCATTTTGAACATATGTAAACTCAACAGGAGGTGGAGGTGTAAAAGTCACAACACTGGTCTCAAGAACAACACATAAGTTCAAGTGGCCTGACTTCACCTCAATAAACTCTCATTAAAAAGGAGAGATATTCTTCAACAGTGGAGATGGTGGACCAAAATGAGAGGAGTACAAGCAGGAAGAATGATCAACTGTCCCTATTGTAACAATATTTCCTATCTCACTATCTATGATGTGTACTGAATCTGGAGTGAACTCAATTGTCTTCCATGTCCCACTGTGAGTAATCTGATAGATAGAGAGAAGGTTATGGGACAAAGATGGAACACATAGTACATCATGGAATGCATCATCATCAATGTCAATAGAACCTTTCCCACATACAGTCATAACAACGTTACTCCCCATCAAAATGTGTGGGGTAGGAGAATCCTCAAAAGACAAGAATAAATCCTGAGAAGATGTCATGTGGTGTGAAGCACCTGAATCTTGTATCCATCTAGAAGAGTGTGGAATAATGGTTTCACATAATGCATGACCCTTTCCGTTGTCCCGTCCATTTGTCTATAATGATGATGATGAAGAAGACCTGTGAGAAGTAGAAGAAGAAATATCACTGTTTCTCTTCTGAAGAATAGATGTCAAATCAGAAATTTGTTTTTTATATCCATCTATCTTCTTCTCATAACAATGAGACTCATCATGATTGGGTTTTGTACAATAATCACACTTAGGTCTTTCTATCTTTGATTTTTCCCCCTTGGGAGAAGGTGGGACAAAGGAGTGCTGAGAATTAGAATCTTTCCTAGACTCTGTGGTTGGTGATATATGTTTCTTCTCCAGCTTCCCTAAAGGTGGGTGAGAAACCAATGCATAAATCTTTTGATCCTTTCAGAGAATCAATCTGAGATATATTTTTGTGCTCATGAGTCAAACGATCACAGAACACATCAAATGTAGGCATGTTGAATCGCGGACCCAAAGCATCCTTGGTAAAATGGAAGGTAGAAGAGAATATCTGAAAGGGACCATGAAGTTTAGAAAGAATCATGTAAATGCACTCTGTATCTATTTTATTCTTTTCACAACCCTACAAGATAGATCTGATAGATTTGAATTTTGTTAAGAAATCCTAAATAGAAGAAAATATGTCAAGACCCAAAGCTGTCAATTCGACCTCAATCTGAAGTTCCCTGAACTCATTGACTGTGCCAAAGAGAGTCTAAAACTTCTCCCATATATCAAGAGGGGTATTACATCCATCAAGATAGAAGAGAAAACTATCTGAAACATGTAGAGAAAACACACCCATAGCCTCATCCATCTTATTCATGTATTGTACGACCTCGTAAGGATGAGTCAAGACTGCCTGAATGGTGTCTAAAAAAGACCATAACCCACATGACCAGAGAAGCTGACTCATACAACATTTCCATACAGGTAAATTGTGAGGAGTGAGAATCTCAACTGATGTTGAATCTTCCATTATACGGAGAGATAGTGTAATAAATATTTCAGAATAAATGGGAAAAATACCTAATCAATTTCTCCAAAAAAAAGTCTATAATCTGAAGAGAGCTCTTCAAGAGCTTTCCGACACCTATTTGTGAGCAAAAAATGGAGTGTGTATGCTCATTCTGGAGGCTTGGAAGCACTGAAAAAAGTTATCTCTTTGACTGGAAAAAAGATGGTGAAACAAGAAAATCTGGAAATGAAACCTGTGTCAAAATTTTTGTCTTAGAAAGATCTTTCCAAAAATATAAGGAAGTCCAAAAAGACCATCGTTTGCTCCAGTTATGAGCAAAAACCAAGGAGTCATTTTAAAAGGCAAAAGAGCTTTAAAAAAATTTAAACCCCTAGGGCTTAGAATAGCCCAGTGCTTGGGCCCATGGGCACGCAGGGGCTAACTCTAGCAAGGGTCGGTCACCCAAGTGAGCGCAAGCTTGCAGAGAAGGGGCCTATCGAGGGCTGCTCCAGTCAATGGTTAAGCCACTAGTGGTTCCACTGGCTGTGCGGTCGAGGCTGGCAGAGATGCCAGCGGCCAGTGGCGGTGAGGTCGCTTGGTGGAGCTGCCAATGTTGACTTTTGATGGTGATGAAGCCACTCGACAGAGATACTAGAGTTGACTACGATGAACCTTCTCTCGGCGGAGCCATGTGCAATAAAATCATGGTCGACAGTGGCCTGGTGGCCCCTCAGCGGTGGGCTGGTGGCCGCTCAGCGGCACTGCCTGTCCCACCAATTTAGAACCAGTGTGTGTGTGTGTGTGTGTGTTTTTTGGACCTACAAGCTACAACACAACACTTCAATATGTCATTAGATTAGTGCGAAAACATGAAATAACAAAGGAAAAGCACATAGAAATCACTAAAATCAACATATTTCTCCCCATCTAAGAAGAGTTTGATAAATGCTATAATTTTCCCTTAGATTATGCATAAATCAGTGACACGTTCATGCTTAGAATGGAAGATTTAGAGAGAATGCAAGCTAAATGTTCAAACAAAGTTCATTTTAAGTGCTCCAAATGAAAGATTATGCGATTCTAAGAATATTGAGCTAAAATGCATTAAGAAATTAGGATAGCATACATTTGAAAATGAAATTATAAAATTAGGGGCCCATTGAGCTCAAAATTCATTCCTTTTATAGAAGAAATTGAGGAATGAGAGGTCAAGATTGAATTGCGAAGAGAGGTGTAGATTGAATCCTTGGTGATCCATTGGAGGTGATCCAAGTGATTTAGTTCTCATTGGCTAATGGATTGACTTTCCATTTTGTAAGTGAGGAGTTGTAATTAGGGGATTTATTTAATTCATTTTAATTATTTACCTTATTCATGTATTTAATTCTTTTGATTTGACTTAATTGGATAAGGCAATTAATGTGAATTAGTGATAAGATCACTTTGATTTTTAGGAAATTAAATTTGATTTAAATGAATTATGCTAATTAATTGAAGAGTTGTCTTGACATAATTAGGAGTATGATCACACTTAGGTAAAATAGGGTCTCTGGTCAGAGCAGACCAACTTAGGGTGGTTATATTTGCCTCTCTTTGAATTGATGTGCAAGCAACGCATTGATTCAATGAATGTTTGATGTTGACTTCAGAAAGTTTGAGAATTTTGCACTTGATTGAATGAAATGTTTGATGAAATCAGTCTCACACTTGATTGAACTAAGACTAATAGTACTGAATTTGAACTTGATCAAACAAAGGTCAATAAAACAAAGATCTTAAAGATACCAATTTTGAACTTGATCGAACGAGAATCGATAATACCGACTCTGAACTTGATCAAATGAAGGTTAGTACGAAGCTGATAGGAGCTCTGAGGTATCAATTCTAAACTTGATCGAATGAGAATTGATAATACTGACGCAAAACTTGATCGAACGAAGGTCAGTACGAAGTTACCAGGAGCTTAATAAAGATCTGAGAATATGTAGACATAGATATCCGGCTTGTTAGTTTTGAAGCCTTCTATCCAATAGTCCCTACCTGATCGAAGGAAACTGCCATGCCCCTAGTCTTTTGATGATGAAGTCATTATAATGCTTTTTGAGAAAGAATTTGATTGATTTTAAGTGTGATCATGCCCCCTTAGGAACGAAATCGAAGGAAAAAGAATAAAATCCCTCTATAGAATGATATATCACTTGAACAGATTGATTGGGTAGAGAAAGAACCAATTAGAAGAAATGATGAAGTGAAAATGTGTTAAGAGAAAACACAATTTTACCAAGTTAAGTACGTGAAAATGTAAGTTATGAGTCTGATAAAATGATGTAGGACCAAGATTTTGATGAATAATGTGCAATTTGATGATATATAACCGAGAAAACTGATTTCGTAAAGCCTGCAAATCATTTTTTGAACATGTAAAGTGATTCTGCATTGTTGGGAGACTGTCATAAAATGTGTAGCATGTTGTTGAAAACATCATCTGTGCGTTTGATTTTATTCTCGATTGATCTGAGAAGAATAAAGTTGAATTTTGATAGTCGTGGGGAGTTCCCGAGCTCCTAAATAGCTCAAAAAGGTCAATATATATCTCAAAATTCACTTTTTACTCACTTTTATCCTCAGTAAATTCAGAGCTTTGTAGAGAAGATGGTGGTCCCCGTGGAGAAATATTGATTCGAGCTTGCACGTCAAAATCAACACCCAGTCAATTACGCACCATCATTGAGTACATCGATACCTACCTGATCATGATTTCTATTGTGATTTTTGTCAGATTTCCCAGTAGTTATTAAGCTTTGAATTTTGAATCACACCCTGTGTCCTAGGTGGTGTCCAATCCATCCCGTGTCGCATTCAGTTTTCACACAAAATCTAGAATCGTACCCTGTAAATTCAGGATCACACCTTGTTTTCTTATTTTGTATCACATGTTGTAGAATTTTGTCAGTCTTTGAATTTTGTCATGTCCTATGAAAATAGGATCGCACCCCATGTCTCACGTCGCATCTTATCAGAAAATTATCGCTTCTTAGATTCCCCATCATTTTTGAGAAATCACGCATTGTATCTAGTGTTCAGGATCGCACCCCATAAAAACACAGTCATTTTCAGTTTAGGAGTTAGGTTTTTTCCAATTTTGACTATTTTTCTCGTTCTAAAGTCCAAAAAGACTTAACTGGTATCTTTTTGCATAGTTGCCTTAGCTAGAATATTGATTTGAACCTATACTTGTGTTCTCTTGATAGATTGACTTTGAGGTAGTATCCTTTCGAGGACCTCGTCCAAGATGAGTCCTTACTTTATCTAGGTCCTTAACACCTGTTGAGTTATAGATCATAGCATGTCTCAGATTGACATCGCTCATAGATTTACTCGATATTAGGGTAAATCGAGGGTTGTTGATTGCTCTTTCCAAGAGATGGCATTCTGAGCACAACACCTTCCATCTCCCAAATGGTGAGATGACCGTCACACCTGAGAATGTGTGGCGCATTATGCAGATTCTAGTTATGGGTTGGGAGGTTAGATTTGAGTCACGCTCTGCAATAGCTATTGCATCTACACTGAGGTACTTTGCAGATTAGACCATAGTCTGTAGATATCTGATGTGGGACTACATATGTGATCACTACGATTGTTTACATGTGTATCTTGTTGTGTTGATTGGAGGTATCCTCACTCCTGACCAAGGACAACATGGATTCATGTGTGGCTGGGTTGAGACCTTAGAGAAGATGGTTGTCTCATCATGCAGATTTGGCTAGGGCAGTTGTATATTAGCCCACATGTACCAAGAGTTACATGAGTACTCCCGCAGTATGACAGTAGGGATCCTGATATTGCAGATCTGGGCCTGGGAGCACATCCCAGTTACACGGTTGATTGTAGACAAACAAAGAGAACCAGAGCATCCTTATGTATGTATGTATTTAGGTTTCATCCAGTAGCCCCATCTGGGTAAGCTGGAGTATTGGCATCATGTTCTAGATGATATCACAATGGTCATATGGAGGCCATACTTGGATTGTGAGAAGTGGACCTCAGATAGGAGACAGATGCCTTACTTTTTCTAGAGTAGATACTTGATTGGTCAGACCCGATATATTGTTGAGCGGTTCTTTTGTTACTCATTTTTTTTAGCAGTATGGTTGTATACAGGGCATGCCACAAGATTTGACAGCATATACATGTATTCGTGATGAGGAGCCTATTTGGGGGTTTCAATTTTTATATGAGACTACACAACTGGAGATCAGTCAGATGGTTGCATTTGGATGGGACTATCTTGTTGATGTTGCATATGGTGGGTTTACAGATGGATATCTATCTCATTTGTTACAGTATCCCTTTCCTCGGTTCATAGCTCTTGATGAGATAGCTCCTCGCAAAGAGGATGCCTTAGATTATGATATGGCAGATGATAGACCCGTGAGAGGCAGAGGCAGAGCCTAGAGAGATAGGAGAGGTGGGGGTAGGAGAGATGTTAGATGCCCTCCTCTGGACATAGGTCATGGACATGGCCGAGATGATGGAGATGATAGGGGTGGTGGCACAGTCGATGGTGGAGTGGGTGGCAGCCGAGAGGGCGCCAGTGGCAGACAGACTCGATTCAGGTTCATGCCTCCAAAGAAAGATCCAATCCTTTATTGACCAGAGAGCAGCAGCAGCAACAATGACAGCAGCAGATGCCATTGGGAAAAGTACTGGGTGGAGGAGGTGGACCTCCTAGATAGGATCCTCCCAAAGATACAGGTAGGGATTCTAGCAGAGATGGATATGCCTTATCACAGTTTCATAGAGCGTGAGCAGCTTAGAGCTCGGATCACTACATTGGATACTTTTTTGGCAGATGGAGATAGACAGTTAGATGTGATGAGATCTGAAAGAGATGTCCATGCCCGCACAGCTACTTATTAGGGCCAAAGAGATGCATACTATTTTTCTTTATATTGTGTGGCATTTCTAGATGAATAGAGAGCTCTGTTATATTCTTGAGTAGCACAACAGTCAGAGGGAGATATGCCTCCACCAACTCATCATTCTCGAGCCAATGCACCACCTCCTCCTCCTCCAGATTAGGGAGAGGGTGGCAGTTAGACCCGATAATGTACTTTTGATACTTAAGAGATTTTGTATAATGATCCTTTTGAGATCATCCATTGTACTGTAGACTTTTGGTACTTTCATGTTTGTTTCATCGTGATTATACTGATACTCTTTCTTGTAGATGGTTCTATATTTTTGATATGTTCCATCATTGATATATATCTGTGATAGCTATTTTTTATCTTGATATGTTCATGGGTTCTCTTTCTCTTGATAGAAGTTTAGATTGATTCACATGTGATTATGTAATTGGTTTGTTGATTATTTAGAATAGATTCATGTGATGACATCATTTATGCTCTTTGATTTATTACTGATATATAAATGTGTTTGGAAATATTCTAGATGAATATGTAGATGTATGTTTTTGAAATTTTATTTATGCAAATATATGTATGGATGCACTTAGGATGTAAAAGAAATGCAATGTTGGAATGCTTTGTTTTTGTATTTTTCTCTTTCTCATTTATGAATGCAAAATGTATGTCATGGATATGCAATGACATTAATATTAATAATATAGATGATGCATTTAACTTGGGTTTCGAATGAACCAGGAAATCATTTTGAGCTCAACTCTTATGATGTTCTAAAATGAATCATGCAATCTTTAAATGCATCTACATGCAAACTCTTCGGACTGTCACTGATTTCTATACATTGTAGCATTTTTATCATCATTGGGCATTTTTGTAATGGACATCATCAGATAGTACAATTGTCACTAATACCCACAAGGTATTATGAAAGTATGAATACTATGTGTATTGGATACAATGTCGAAAATAAACCTAAGCATCAAGGCATAGAGGCCAAGATGACTTGTCAGTTATCTCCTTTTTCTTTTTAAGAATCATCTTATGTTCATGTGTAATGTAAGATATGTGACCCACAATGACCTTCAATATTCATATCCTTGGGTACATAATTTGTTTTACACCTTACTTAGAAATTGATTTAGAAATAGATAAGGAAATTGGTTCAACCTCACCGTAGTGTACACAAAACAAGAATCGATATATATGCAGCTATCCACTCTTGTTGGCAACTCTTACCATAAACATCCAAGTTAGGTGAAATTTATAGGATCATTAAAACAATAACCATGCACAGAAAACCAAGAAAAGGTTATGCCCCCTGTCCTTGCGACTCTTTGTCTTTGAATAGACGTCATGGAGTAACTCGGAAGACATAACAATCACCAATTGATAATCAATCAAAGAAAATTCATAACTGCTTACATGCCCCTAGTTTGAGACATCATCAAAATATAAAAGAGTAATAATCAAACCAAGATCAGTCTATATGTGTTTAACTAGTATTGACAAATATCGTTGATTCATTTTTCAAGCACAGTAGAGAATCATCAATCATAACTTGGAATCAAGCAATACATTTTTATGTCTGAGTATATGAGATTAACTTTGTCGACAATTTCAATCCAATGGAGTGTTTAGGAATACTATCTGATTAAAGTGTTGAGAAACACTAGTATGATGTCTGTTATAGATAGGTGGTGTTGAAGAAACACCCTTGTTTGTGATAGTGAAGTTTTGATGCAAGTATTGAGAAATATTGTTTTGCAGAGGCAAACCATCCTAGATAGGAACCTAGGACAACCTAGCAGATGCAAACCAAACACGCTAGCAAAGATGTCCCTAGTGCAGAATGACTATTCCTAAGACACGAATGCAAACAATTCCCAAGCAAGGATATGACATTTGTAAGAAATCAGAGTCAACCAATAGCACAGGGGTGATCATGAAGGATTAGTGTCAGCAGTGCATTAATAGATGGAGCATAGAGTACAACTGACGCATATTTTCCAGTTTTTCACCACTCGGCAAAGCTTTTTATTTTTGCTACCAAGATGCATGTTTGCCAAGTTTTTGCCAAGGCACTTTTATCTTTTTCAATTTTTTTGTACTTTTTTTTTTTTGTTAGTATCAAGGTGCCTGTTTGCCAGGTTTTCACCAAGGATACCTTTTTCATAACTTTTTTCACTGTTATAGGATTTCTTCAATATCAATTTTCTGATTTTTTTGGTATTTTCTGAGAACTATTTCCACTGCACGGGCTCTGTCATCCAGATGTCAAGCGTAGAACTGATTTAAATGTAGAGTATTGATGGGATCAGAAAGAACATCTCCCTTAGTTGTAGCTGACTGATAAGCTCCACTTCCAAAAGTTACAGTAATAACAAAAGGTCCCAGCTAGTTGGGTTCAAACTTGCGTTTTTGTTCTCTATTTGTCTATTTTTTAGGATTCTCTTTGAGAATGAGATCCCTCACTTGAAATTGACGTGGTTTTACCTTCTTATTGTACCCTTTTGACATTCTTTTATGGTACACTTTGAGATGATCAAACGCTTGTTGTCTGCACTCATCAAGTAGTTCTAGGGCATGAACTCTATCAATGTGGTATTGTTCATCTGTAACAAGACCTTGGAGAGATACTCACAAAGATAGAATTTCTACTTCAATGGGTAGCACTGCTTCTGCGCCATAGACTAGAGAAAATGGGGTGGCTTTTAATGGTGTTCGGATACTTGATCTGTAGGCCCATAGTGCTGGATTTAGTTGCAAATGTCAGTCTTTGCCAGACTTACAGTTCTATGTAAGATTTTTAGAATGTTTTTGTTCGAAGCCTCATCTTTTCCATTACCTTGAGGCTAATAGATTGAAGGAAAATTCTGAGTGATATGAAATGATGTACAAAGGTCCTCGATATCTTGGTTTTTGAACTGACCCCGATTGTTTGTTACAACAGAAGAGGATATCCCATACCTACAAATGATGTAGTTCAAGATGAACATAGTAGCCTATTTGCCAGTGGCTTTGATTAGCGGCATGGCCTCGACCCACTTAGTGAAATAATTAGTGGATGTAATGATGTACTTGTGTCCACTTGAAGAATTAGGATAAATCTGTCCAACAAGATCAAAGGCCCATTGTTTAAATGGCCAATATATTATAAAAGGTATGAGTTCTCTGGACGGAGCATGGATAAGGTTTCCATGTGTTTGACATTTGTGACATGTTTTAGAAAATTGCACGGCATATTTTTCCATTGTAGGCCAATAATAGCCAACTCTTAATAGTTTCTTAGCTCATCAAAAGTCATCTGAGTGTGATCCACATATGCCTTCGTGAACCTCTTTTAATGTGTGGTCAGACTCTTCTTGTTCTAAACACCTAATAAGCGTACTATCAATACCTCATCTATATAATTTAGTAGTGATGAGGACACAACGCGATGTTGTCCTAATTAAAGCTTATTTTTCATTCCTTGATAGGCCATTGGGTAAGGTTTGATCAGTAAGATAAGAAATTATTTTGGCATATCAGGATTGGTCTTGAGCATTTAAAGCACAAATCACTTGGGATTCAGGTGTATCAAAGGTTGGAAAGGATAATTCTTCCACCAAGAATTCGTAGCAGAATTGGTGATCTTCCAGTTGTAACATAGATGCTAGCGTAATGATAGCATCTGCAGCTTTGTTTTCCATTCTTGGAACTTGTTGGAATGTTATGAAGACAAAGTATTTTTTCAAATCTTCAACCAGTTGTTTGTAAGACATCACTTTCTCATCTTTTGTCTAATAATCTCCATTTACTTGGTTGATAATGAGCTAAGAGTCACTATACACATGTAACTCTACAATTTTCCATTCCATAGCAAATTTGAGTCCATTTACCAATGCTTCATATTCTGAGATATTATTCATGCATGGAAACATCAGTTTATATGCCTTAGTTATCTTGTAGCCTTGAGGAGTGGTAAATAGTACCCTTGCTCCAAATCCTTATTGTGTGAAAGAACCATCAAAATACTTCTTCCACGGATATTCAGTTAAGTGCATGATTGTTTCATCAGGAAATTCAATTATCAAAGGTGCATCATCTTGTAATGGTGAATCAGCTAGTTGATCTGCTAGGAATTGTCCTTTGATAGCTCTTTTGTCCACATACTCAATATCAAATTCACTTAGAATCAAGACCCATTTTTATAGTCTTCCTATCAATGATGTTTTACTTAAGAGATATTTGAGAGGGTCTATTTTTGCAATAAGTTTTACTGTATGTGAGAGCATGTAGTGTCTCAACTTCTGGGATGCAAAAACAACCGCTAAGCAAGCTTTTTAGATGATATTTTAGTTGATTTGATAAGACACCAAGGTCCTACAGATATAATAGATCTCTCTTTCCTTTTTCTTTCATCCTCCTGTGCTAGAATTACTCCAAGTGATGTAGTCGTAGCTGAGCTATAGAGTAATAATGGTTTTCCATGAATAGGCACCATGAGAATAGGAGTAAAAAAGTAATCTTTTAATTCTTTGAAGTTGTTTTCATAATGCTCATCCCATTTGAAAGTAACACCTTTATGTAGTAGTTTTGTGAAAGGTTGTGCTCTATCTGCTAGTTGGGACATAAATCTCCTAATGGACTTAAGTCTTCCTTGAAGTGTCCTCATTTGAGTGATATTGCGAGGAGGTGACATTTCCATTATAGCTTTTACCTTTTCAGGTCCACCTCAATTCCTTTAGCTGATACAATAAATCCTATGAGTTTCCCTGATTGGACTCCAAATGCACACTTCTTTGGATTAAGCCTTAGTTGAAATTGCTCCATGTGATCTAGTAACTTTCTCAAGTCTTCAATGTGAGTTGTTCTTATTTTTGACTTGGAAAATGTATCTATAAGATAAGAAATATGGATAGGGTTTTAAACAATGAAGATTTGCACATAAATGAAACCCTATGCCTCCATTAATCATATTACATTTAATTGTAATTGATAAGGGGTGTAAATCTAGAAATGTTTGTAAAGGAAAATGGAATAAAATACATACCTCTGAAAAATAACCTATTGAAAACCCTGTTAGGCGGTCCCAGAAACTGTTGATTTTGGCAATCTTTAAACGAAACTGTGAGATCTACAAAACCCAAAAATATTTTTCTGATCTGGCTCAGTTCTAATTTTGACCCTCAAGTCAATGTCGTCCTTGACCCAAAATTTCTGATTCTGACCTAGGGAAGAATCGACCTCCGATTCTTACCCAAAATATCTGACAGAAAATTTGTTTCTAGATCCCGATAGTTCGCTGAAAACAATATTTGGATCTGCACTCCAATTCGTTGTTCTGAATCTGTACCTACAAGAAAAATGGATTTGTTTGTTGGGGGGAGGGGTTTGCCTTGGTCGAACCCCAGTTTTGGAATTAACCTTATAATTGAATTGAAATTGCATAAATAAACAAAGTAAATAAACAAATTCACCTTGCTTGTATAGAAACCCTTGTGGCAAATTCGAATCCTTAGATCCACAAGGATGAATGCTTGAAGTTGTTTGAACCTTGTAGAAGAGTATGAAGTTTATTTACCATGCCAACTCATGGCTCCATGGAAGTAAATGTGCTCAAGTACTTGAAATGAGAATGAAATAATGTAGATGTCTTCAATGCTTGAGAGATCTTGAGATTGCTTGATAACTTGTAGATAATAATGGATTGCCTTCCGATCACCTTAGGATTTCTTTCTTAGCTTAGGAGAAATGAGAGAGGAAAGTCCTTTTATAGTGATCTTGGGCACAAAGGCCAACATAGAAAATAATAATTAAGGTTCCATGGCACAAAAATCTAGAGAGGTGCACATGGAGAGGAAATTAAATTAAGGTCTTGACACAAAACTCTAGATGGGGTCCACCCTTAAGGTAGAAATAATTATTTAAGAGCCTTGTCACAAAATTTGAGGTAAGGCCAACCCCAAAGTTAATTTAAGCATTAGGCATAAAACTCAAGAAAGAATAATCTCAAATAATAAATTAGGAATCCTACACAAAGCTTGAGAAAGGTCCACCTCAAATATTAATTTGATAATTCAACGCTTAACTCAAGAAATAATGGCCCCGAAGAGGGAAAAGATGAAATTTTGACGAAACCCTGAAACTGGGACACAACCCCAAGGACCCTGGACACTGGGGTCGAGGTCGAGATCAACCCTAACCTAGGTCAAGGTTGAGGTTGACCTTGACCCAGAGGTTCAGGACCTCGAGAAATGTGCATGTCTCAGAAACAAGGAGAAAAGGCAAAAAAGAGGGGCAGAACAGGTACATAAGCACATGAAACTCCACGGAAGCATGAAAGTGTCTAAATCAGGACCAAAATGGCCTACTAGGGAGGGATAAAAGGTCTCAACATGGAGTGTGTCCATTTTAAGATGATACAGTATCGTCCACATAGTCCTCCATGTTTTTGTGTATCATATCGCGAAAGATTATTGTCATAGCTCTTTGGTATGTAGCGCCATCATTATTTAGTCCAAATGGAATGATTTTCCAGCAAAATGTTCCCCATGCGCATATAAATGTTGTCTTTTCTTGGTCCTTAGGAGCAATATTAATTTGGTTAGATCCTGAGAATCCATCCATAAGAGAATACATTTGATATCCCACTGTGAGATCTATAATCATATCAATGCTGGACAATGAAAAATCATCTTTAGGACAAGATTTGTTTAGGTCTCTAAAGTCTGTGCAAATTCTGATAGATTTATCTATTTTAGAAACTGGTACCACATTAGAAATCCATCCTGCATAAGCGATGACTCTTATGAATCCATCTTTTAATAGTTTTTCCAGCTCTGCTTTCACTAATAATGCCACATGCGGGTGCATCTTCCTTAATTTTTGTTTCACGGGTTTGATTCCAGGAGATATAGATAGGTGATGCATTATTAACTCACGATCGAGTCCAGGTATATCAGTATAAACCATGCAAAGTTGATCTTCTTCTATTTAAGGAATTCAATGAATTGTATCTTTTCTTCTTCTAATAAGGATTATGCCAAGTGAACAAATTGAGGAGCTTCTATTGTTCCCAAGTTAACTGGTTGTGTTGGTTCTATCAGAACTGAAGATCTTTCTTGAAAGTCTCAGGGAGGATATCAAGAATCTCATCTTTTGGCACCTTTAAGAGGTTTTCACCATCAGATACATCTTTTATTTTTACTATCTTAGAATCTGATACTGCCACAACATGGTTTTCACCATCAATTCTTTCCTTCTTTTTATTTTAAATTTGTGACTAAGAAAATTGATATCCTCCTTTTACATGTTCATGCTCCTTGTATTGGTGGAAGAGGCATAAGGTTCACAAGCATTTAGATAACATGTCAAAGTATAGTCATCAGGAAAGTTCATGATAGGAGTAGGGTCTGAATTGGTCTAGTCAATCAGGTCGGGGTTTACTAGGGATAATGATTCAGAGTTTGGTAAGGACAGGATCGCATCAGCATCAAGACTATTAACTAAAAAGACATGTTCCGTTAAGTCGGCTTCTACAATGTTTAGATCATTAAGAGTCAAATCGTCATTATTAGGGTTGTTGTTAGTAATATGCGGGCCTCACTCTAGAGACTTATCAGTTGAGATTTCTTCTTCTTCTCTCACCAAATTGAAACTCATAGCTTGTATCCTTTGAATGTCCTCTAGACCTATTAAAGCACCAGTATCTCCATCGACAATCCTGGGTAGTGGTATATCATCTGATTCTGCGACAAGAACAGTGTTAGGGGAAGTGTTAGAACTTTCTCCTCTCTCCAAGAGAGATGCAAATTTATCAATCACATCTACCTCAATGTTCATGGTAGAATCAGACATGTGATCCCATTCATAATTATGTGAATCTATTATTTTGTCATCAGATATGTTTAGAAACTCAAAAATAGTTACCCGATGTACCCTATGAGCCACTTGTTGATCAAAGTGTGGTAAGTCTAGGACATGAAAAATTGTCACCAATTGCCCCCAGTTAGGATGTACATCTTGTTGTTGGGGTATTTCTTCATGATTTTCTTCTATCTGTTGGACTTCTGGAGATTCTTTTGTTTCTTCCTCTACTTCTTGGACATCAGCTTGTGACAACAAAGGAACATGATGCTCTTGTTGTACTACAAAAGTAGGTACATATCTTTCTCCTTGATGTTCAGGATACTCAATACCAATGTATAATAATATTTCATATGTCCATGGTTCTAGTGTTGTTTCTTCTTCTTCATCATCACTTCCTTCATCAAAAATTGGACCGTCTCTTGAAGTAGGGTTTTTTGAATTGTTATTGAAACCTAACCCTATTTTGTCTTTGGTGTTTCTGAATTCTATGTGTATAGGTTCAATGAGTCCTTTTCCTTTATCTCCTAAAGTTCCCTTCCCTTTGTATCCTATTTTTTTGAGAAGATCATATCCTTTACCATACTTTTTTGGGGATATCTCCACATGTTTTACTTCATTTGATCTCTATTGTGTTTTATAGAGCCAAGCCAAGACTGCTTTATCTTCTTTTTCATCTTCTTGAGACATAGAGGCTCTAACCATACCAGTTTGTTTGTGAATGTCTTGTTCTTTTGATGCAATAGGTGTGAAAGATGAGGAAGGTTTCCCATAAGATCTTGGAGATACAAGAATGTTAGCCAATGACGGCATCATGTCTAGTTTGTATTCCCCCATACTAGTTTATTCAAGTTTTAGGGTCTTTCCAAATCTTCTCATCACCATATCTTTAGAAGTTTCATGTGTGGATTCTTTTGGGAATTCCTTATTGTGAGGAACCATACTATCTACTTTAACATTGTTGCAAGTGTAGCTTGAATCTACAGGAATTGTCACTTTCACCCCATTATGTGGGAATTTGATGCATTGGTGGTAAGTAGATGGTATTGCTTGCATTTCATGTATCCAAGGTCTCCCTAGTAATATTTTATAGGCCAATGGTAGATCGATAACTTGACAAATCACATTGCGTTCAATTGGTCCTATTCTGATTGGTTAAACAATGAGCCCTTTGGATGATCTTTCTTCTTCATCGTAAGCCTTGATAGTTATCTTACTTCTGGAATCAATGGTTTGTTTTGAAAGACCCAATTTCTTGATTAGATTTAGAGTACATATGTTCAACCCTGCGCCTCCATCTATCAATACACGTTTGACATGAGATTTGTGAATCAAGACTTCAATGTGAAGGGGTTGGTTATGTGGATGAGTCAAGGACTTGTCATCTTATTTTGAAAAGGAGACGTAATGTGGAGCTAAAATGTGATTGACCATTGCCTGGAACTTGTCTACATCAATGTCTTTTGGAACATTTGTGGAATGTAGGGATTTTTCAAGAACTTCCCTATGCACTGAAGAGATCTTTAGTAACCCAAATATAGAAATTTGAGTTGAGGTCCTTTGTAATTGGTCTGCCAAGTTATAGTTTGCAGATGGTATAGTAACTATTTGTCTTGTTGCTGCTGGTTTAGGAATTGTGACAACAGGTACTTTAGAGGATGTCTCTTGCTTAGATGAGGAGTTAGCTCCTTTGATCGTGACTTGTGCTTGGTTTCGAGTTACCACATTTGAATGTCTTTATGTGTCTTTGGAACCTTTAATATTTATCACATTGATTGATTCACTTTTTATGTCCAACATGTTGATCACATTTTCATTATGAGAGTAGGTGTAATTTACTTCGTTTCCTTTTCCTTTAGAAGCTTCCCCTTTTTCTTAGTTAAGGAATGGTTTGTTAAATGTCATGTGATCTTCGTTGGTGGTATACCCTTCCACTTTGATTTTGCCTCCCTCAATAAGGTCTTGTATAACGTGTTTGAGCTTAACACAGTCATTAGTCTTATGTCCTTTGTTCTTATGAAAGACACAATAGGCATTGTCATTCCACCATCTTGGTTTAACTTTTGGTTCCCATGGTTTTGAATCTGGTATTGTGAGGACTTTATTATCCAAGAGTGTCTTTAAAAATATCTCAAGAGGTTCTCCCAATGAAGTAAATGTTCTTTGAGGTCTAGAAGTCCATGGTTTACTCTTGTTGTTCTCATTGTTTTCTCTTGGTATTGTGGTTTCTACCTTAGCTTCTTTGCTTGCTTGTAAGTTGTTCGTTAGATTGAACACCACTGGTTTAGTATTTGCAATGGATGCTTCTACCACTCCATCACTAAAAATATTCTTGTTCTTGTTCCACCATTTAGGTTTTTTGTTGTAGTTAGATTTATTATCACTTTGGAGTGTGATTTATCCTTTCTTTACCATAACTGTTAGTAAAAACTGAGAGGGGGGGGTGAATAAGTGGCTTCAAAAATTATCCTTTAAAATAATCACCAATCAAATACATCTCAGATTATTAATTCCTTACAAGATGCATGCCATAAAATATTAATAATCAATTAAATGTATCTCGGTTTTCCTTGTCTATCCTTATTCTCCTTGATTACCGATAAGCAGTAAAACTATTTACCGACACTCGGTAAATATGCAGAGTATACCAATCAATCCAGAAATGCATATGTGAAATGTAAAACAGTAAAGTAATAACCATACACACATAACACATGGATTTTAACGTGGAAATCCTATTAAGGGAAAAACCACTGGGACCGGGACCCCAAATTTTCACTCTTCTGAAGTGAGCCCTGTTAGGAGCCAACCCTATTAAAGGTTACAAACACACTGTTAGGTGTGACCTTGTTAGAGGATTTTATACATAGAGGTTGTCACTTAGTATCGGACATCTATTTGCTACCATCCTTGAATCAGCCTCCTTCTTAGACCATCAATAGGCTTTATGCAAATCTTGCTACCATCCTTGAATCAGCCTTCTTCTTAGACTGTCAATAGCCTTTATGCAATTTCAATGCTACTTTCATGAATCAACCTTTTTGGCACTCCTTGGGATATACCTCAATATATAGAAGACTATTAAGTCCTACTCTATTAAGAGACTTGATGCTTCAATGGTTAAACTGAAACACTATGACCTGTTTCTAATGCAACTTGAATTGCAGATTTTCAGATCTATTTAAGTACATTACCTCTCTGATCAATGTACCAATTCAATTCTTTGTGCTCCACACTTTCTGCTCTGTGATGTTGTGCTTCACTGTTCATCGGTGTCTGCTAAATTCTTTATCTCTCCTTCAGCTTGATTGATCAGGACTGAATGAGGTTCTTCTTCATCAGTTTCTTTTCAGCATCGTCTTTCTATTCACTCCCCTTCCCGTGTATGTGATTACGGAAATGAATCATGCTTGTCTCTTATATAGACATGATATTCATTATTTCTTGATTCTTGATTCTTGGCGTGAAAAACAATCCAGCCAATCTAATTTAAAGCTTTAACTCATGATTTATCTCATAGTTATCTTCTTGCCAACTGTACAAATCTTCTTTAAATCAATTACTTAACTCTGGTCGAATAAAACAAATAAAACAACCAGTTAAGTCTATCCTTAAGCTCTGCCAGATAGATATTTTGTCATTTTCTAAACTCTTTGTTTTATCGATCAACTCTGTAGTTAGTCGTCGGTGATAACTGCCAGTTTTGTCAGTGTGACTCCAGTCAGCTTTGGGATCTCCGTCTGTCAAGCATCATTGGTTTTTTCTCGTCTGGCAACTCTATTTTCAGCTCGTCGAGCATCCTATGATTTTACTTTCTCGGGCAACACTGTCTTCTGCTCGTCAGGTATCACTATGAATTTTGTTCTTTGCCTTTACCGATGGTGTGCACTCCATTGGTGTTGTCTGTCACTTAGTGAATACTTGACTTTTATGCATTGTTGAAAGCATAATCTCTATTCCATTGATTCTCTAAAGTCTTTGGCATTATTTACATGATCGTACATATGATATCAAGTTGACATCAATGAAAATACAAACTATTAACTAATTTAATATCTTGCATCATCTTCAACTTAACATTGTCAAACATTCAATCAGTTACATGTCATCACATAATGTCTTCCACACGAATAGCGGTCTTGATCATTATATCAAAACTAGGTGAATCTTGTATTTTTCAAGCATAGTTCATTTCAGGTACCAAGTTGTTGATAAAGATTTCCATCTTTTCAGATTCGGGTATTGCTCTTGAGTACCTTGCAAAGATTCGCCTCCACCTTTGCAAAAAGTGGGTAAAGGATTCACCCGTTCTTTTTTTTGTGTTACAAAGATCCATCATGGTTACATTATGTTGTATGTTGTAGGAGTAATGATGGACAAATCTTTGTATTAACTCCTCAAAATATTGCACACTTGGTGTGAGTTTGGAAAAGCACTCCATACCATTTCCACCTAGACTTCCCAGAAATAGCCTCATTAGATAAGTAGGTTCATGCATGTACTATATGCTTAGAGCTCAAAATTCTCTAACATGGTCATGTGGATCAGTTTCTCCCATGTACTTGTCGTATTTGGGTCTTGCCATGTTAGGTGGAAATGGAACCATGTTGATACTCTTGTTAAAAGGAAATGGGTATATGTGTTCCAATGAGTATTTTTTTGTAGGTTTGATCTTTTCTTGCTTGAGTGTCGCAAGTTTGGATTGCATAAAGGTCAATTGCTTGGTGAGAATAGAAATAGGTGTTGGTACCTCATTTTCCTTTAGTCTCTCAACATCATAGTCTTTAGGAAGTCTGACCCCAAGAGAAGCTAAGTGTAGGAAATATTTCTCTTTATCTTCACCAATAATATTTTCCATGGTCGTTTGGAGTTTTCTACTTTGTTTGAGTTTGTTATACTCCTCTTTGGATATGTCTTCATCACTATCTGATTCAAACAAAGAACAGCCCTGATTTTTTTCTTCATGACTACTTTCTCATTCGTTACGGTCTTGTTCATTGTTATATCCATCAAAAGTTGCACTCCATCCTTGGTGAGGTGCTTCCATTGCGGGTGAGTCTTGATCGAATAGGGAATTGCGAGATGTCTCTCCTTGTTGAAACTTAAGTAATGTAGGAAGTCTCTCTGAATCGTCAGCAAAGTATTGATTACGTCTTGTGTTAACCATGAAAGTTGGGTCTCAACTTCGTCAAAGGTTTTCCAATAGTGTCAATAGCATTTCAAATTGTCTAAGTAGGTGTGTCCAAGTAGTGGAAGAGTGTTTGTGTTTTTTTTGAGTGAATGACTCTAGCGTTAGAGGGTTAGAATGCCCTAATAGTGAGCTAGGGATCAAGAGGTTTTGATAAGTGAAAAGATCACACATTTCCGGACCAATTGTGAGAATCCAAAAGGGCATGCATGGTAGACTTCTAAGAAAATTGTGAAATAGCGACAAGCGGACCAGCAAGAGCAACAGGACCAAACTGAAGAGCCAAAAGGGTATCCAAAAATACTTATTTTCTCTAACTGACACATGTGCAAGTACCCATTGTCCCAGATGCAACTCCCTAAATGTGATCTGTGATTTTCCATATGCAAGCTGATACAAACTAAATGTGAGCTTTGATATGCAGTATGCGAGCAACTTTCCTGAATGCGAGCTAGGAATTACCAAAAATGAGCAAGTTCCCTAAATGCGAGCTAATGCAACTAAAAGCGACCTAGAAATGACCACATGTGAGCCTCTAATGGTTTTTGCAATTTTTTTCCATTTTGTCTCGAAGTATGTGAAATTTATTCTGACAGCAGAGTTTGTCTGAGACTTTTTAGAGAGTTTTAAACAACACGTATGTCAGGGATTGAAATTTATTTCTTGTTTTGAGGAGATTATCTTTTTAGTGAGATTCTAGGACACATCAAGCAATGTTTCTTTGTTAAGGTGATCAAACACATCCCTATTCCCTAGATACTAGGCATAGAGTAAAAATCTTTTCTCATAGACTCGGGTACACACTCACATGCTAATCAGAATACAACCACCACCAAGCACCCAATGGCTCCATTCATGATGTCGTATAAAACTGACTCCAAATGCAAGTGAGGGCACGAAATGACGAGTATCTTGGGGCAATTACTATTTGACTTGCACAAAGATTATCACCCCTTCAGAGATAAACCGGGTAGTTTTGACTACAAGTGTTGTTTAATTGTGGGCATTTGTTCACAATCGTCTCCCATAGAATTGCACAAGGTAAAATTGAGGCATATACCCCTATGAATACTCAAATGTGTGTAGTCTCACAAGAAAGATTCAAGCGGCTCCGCTCTACACACACTCAAGCATGTTCAAAGAATGATGTCAAAATTCTAGGAACAAACCGACTACGTCTTCCAAGGCTTTGGCCTACAAGGAAGCATATTGATTATAGTGAGTTGGAAGGGTTGGCGTAAAACCTGTCCTCACTTGGGTCATCCCGAGAGATTGTTTTCCTCAACCGGCAGACCCTCTAATGTTTTGAAAGAAAATGACAAAGGATTGGTGACTTAGGAGTCTAGATTTCTGATTCTTCGTGAGAAGAAGAGCATACTCTCCTATTCCATGTTGTTTTCTCCCACAAGTATGTCAAACATGTTCATTTCCTCAAACTTTATAACTCAAAACTCAATCCCCCATGATGAGTCTTAGATTCTTCCAACTTGGGAAAAAAGAGAAAATCATGTACTTGGACTAAGTAATGTGTTTAAATTTGATATTAAGTGCCTATTTGTAAAAATTGACAAAGCATATGAAAGCAAAGTTTGTCTTGTTCAATTTCCCCAATTTAAATGACTTGCTTGGTCAATTACTTTCCAAAAATTAGATGATTGTGCTTGTTCAATTTCCCCAAACTTAGTGATTTGCTTGTTCATTTACTTTCAACTTCAAAAAAGTGTGATTGCTTGTTCATTTTCCCTCAAATTCTTATCAAATTATAAATTGACTTTTGAGTTTTTGATTTTCCTTAAAGGAAAAGAGCATAATCCTCTGATCAATTTATTAAAGGTGATCCCACAAAACTGTGTCCCACTTTTTGGCCAACTTTGACACTGAAATGAACATTCTGAAAAAAAACTTCGCTTTCGAACATCAATTGTCATTAAAGCATTAAGAATTTGAAGATGATGTAAACTAGTGAATTTTATCATTTTGTTTCTAGTTTATAAATTTTTTATTTGTATCTATTTTTCCTTCTTCAAAAATTATTTTTGTGAAAAATCAAGGTTTTTCAGGAGTGACACTCACTTTGATTAACATAACTTTTTTTTAAAAACTCATAAGAACGTAATTATTTTGAATTTAAGTTTGTAACACAAATATCTAGGGAATACATTTGGTTTCATTCAATTTGGTTGAATATTTAATAGTTTATTGAGTTATGAAGTGACATTAATTATAATTTGGACATAGGTTCACATTGATCGCTCTAACTCTATCTCTATATATCAAAATTAATTTATTCTTTTTTTTATAGAAAGCTAACATAAAAACCTATTGCCTACACATTTTTCATAAATTTTTTTCCATAATTTACTATTTTTCCAGAAGCGTCAAACAGAGAAGTCGCTAAATGGTCAGACAACCTATGTTTAGTAAAACTTAAAAAGAAAAGTCTTAATAAACTTAATATATATATAACTCATAATAAGTGGAAATCTTTCTCAGAGTACTATCATCTTATATTTGGGTTTTTCAAATGAATTTATTTTATCCAACAAAAAGTTAATGTCAAAGTGATTTTTTGTCAGCATTTTGATGGGTTCAAAGGAGACTCGATTATAGGTGTGAGTGAGGAGTAGAGGGATTATACCAAAGGGATTTTGATCCAAGAGGATTTTATCTAGCCATTTTGAATTTACTCCTTCAAATAAGACCTCTCAAGGCTTAAATAAACATATTTTCTTAAAAATGTGCAATTTCAGCAAAAATCAGGATGTTCAAAAAAGTGGGACACACTATTGTGGGACCACCCTTAAGTGATAGAAAATGTTCTTAAGTTTGAAAGATTTTAGAAATGAAGGTTAGGTTGAATGATTTGGCAACTTGCAACCCACAAATTAGTAGTTGCTTTCCAACTTTTTAACAAAAAATCCTCTGACAGCAACCTGCAAGCAAATGTTAGGTTGTTCAAAACATAGAAACAAGCATGGTTAGAAGATTAGTGGTTAGGCTTTTAAATTTGCAACTAAACCAACCAAATGTGGCTGCCTTTACGAGATGCGATCCTAGAATTCTTGGATGCGATTAATGATTCTGAAAATGAGCCTTTACACTAAAGGTGATGCAGAATTCACCTGATGCGAGCTTTCCCTGGATGCGATTTAGGATATACTAGATGCGATTATAGAAATCCAGGATGCGATAATCTTTCCTGAATGCGAGCCTTTGCAACTAAAGGCGAGCTTTGTCAACTAAATGTGACTCTCGACCTTAAAACAAAGAACACAAATTAGAAAAAAAGGACTTAGAAAAGAGGAGAAATTTGAGGATTTGCCCCACGGTGGGTGCCAGAAATGTGTGTATTTTGTGGACCTGCAAGCTGCAACACAACACTTCAATATGTTATTACATTAGTGAGAAAAATATGAAATAACAAAGGAAAAGCACATAGAAATCACTAAAATTGACATATTGCTCCCTATCTAAGAAGAGTTTGATAAATGCTATAATTTGCCCTCAGATTATGCATAAATCAGTGACACATTCATGCTTAGAATGGAAGATTTAGAGAGAATGCAAGCTAAATGTTCAAACAAAGTTCAGTTTAAGTGCTCCAAATAAAAGATTATGTAATTCTAAGAATATTGAGCTAAAATGCATTAAGAAATTAGGACAACATAAGTTTGCAAATCAAATTCTAAAATTAGAGGCCCATTGAGCTCAAAATTTATTCCTTTTATAAAAGAAATTGAGGAATGAGAGGTCAAGATTGAGTTGTCAAAGAGAGGTGGAGATTGAATCCTTGGTGATCCATGTGAGGTGATCCAAGTGATTTAACTCTCATTGGCTAATGGATTGACTTTCTATTTTGCAAGTGAGGACTTGTAATTAGGGGATTTATTTAATTCCGTTTAATTAATTATCTTAGCCATGTATTTAATTATTTTGATTTGATTTAATTGGCTAAGGCAATTAATGTGAATTAGTGATAAGATCACTTTGATTTTTAGGAAATTAAATTTTATTTAAATGAATTATGCCAATTAATTGAAAAATTGTCTTGACATAATTAGGGGTATGATCACACTTAGGGCAAATAGGGTCTCTGGTCAGAGCAGACCAAATTAGGGTGGTTCCAACCGGTAGTGAACTTATTCACTAAAACTCAAGAAAAAATAGTTTTTAAATTTTTTTTAATTTTTTTTCTCTATTTGTGTGTAAAGGTTATATAGGAAAAAATAATTTGCTTTAGAAGTCGACAGTGTCCAAATTGGACGTGTCTTATATGGAAATAGGGGTTTTGGGGCATTTTGATGTCATTTATGAGATCAGTGTGTGCTCAAAGTGCTCCGAAAAAATTTCCCCCTAGATCCACACAAAAATCGTTGAAAAAATTTGAAACCCTTGGAGCTCCAAAAAACTTCAAAAACTTAGGAACTGGCTGCAACAACAAGACTCTGATACCATGTTAGAATTCGAAGAATTCAACCACCAAAATCCACTGTATGCAAAATAACCTATTACAAAAGCAAAGATTGGAGACAAAACTTAGAATGATCTGAAAGATGAATATTCATTCAAAGAGGGAATAATAATTACAAAGAGATCAATCCTTATAAAGGAGATCGAGCACCAAAAGGTGGAGAAACCTAGGTTGCATGAATAATTAATAAACGAATCCATTAAATTACATGCCTAAAGTTTAGCCTAAGTAAACTAGAGATAAAAAGGTGACTAGATAATTAAATCAATAATAATTTAATTAATAAGTGAAAATACAAATATATTTTCTCTTAACACGCCCCCTTAAGATAAACTAAGGGATAAGCTTAAAACCTAGAAACAACTACTGAAAGCAGGAAATTTGAGTCCCGACAACAAGGTCTGATCAGGTACCCAATCACAACCAAATCTCTGTAAAGTGGAGAAATAGAGAAAACCACATGGGAAAAAACTATACTCCAAAAAGAAATGGAAAAAGCTTGCAGAAAAGAAATGGCTCAAGAGACTCTCTCAAACCCATAAGTACAACCAATCGACTAATGTAAGTCCGGTCTAGAGAGAGTAGGCCGACCCGTGGTTTAGAAATAATATGTTTCTAATTCGAGTTGAAGTTTTGTAAAATCCTTTCTAATAAATTATAAATTTTCTACCACTAAATGATTGTCTTCCATGAAATAACATCCAATTATATCATAGCACCTTGTTTGATGTCTGCAGATTTTGCATGCAAGTCTATCAAAGATTTCACAACTGGATTATGTACAACCCATCAAACCTTCCCTATCTTGACAAATGCTTATGCTCTGAAACATCCTACTCAAGTCTCTCATAATGGTTGAGGATATTTGATTTGGTTTTTTTAATCTATTTTGTGCATAGCCTCTATTTTTTTATGAAATGATAAATACTATATATATATATATATATATATATATATATATATATATATTGGCTTACCCCTTGAACCTCCTTAGCTGCAAGTGCTAGTAGATTGATAAGTAAAAATTGATTATTTCAAATTGAGGTTTAGTTGATAACCTCAATGTTGAAAGACAAGACTAAGTACATTGAAGACATAAATCATTATTTAAATATGGTGTTGATACTTGAATCAATGCATAAGGCACTAATATTAGTTGTGCCTTGCCACCCAACGCTTTCAGTACTCATGTTAGTTGGAAATAACTTGAACACACAAAATAGTAGAACATTGCTAGCAAAGATGCATTTCCTTCATTTTGTTTGTATTTTTTTGGGTCTATATATTTATTTATTTTAATCCTTTTACTTGCAATGGCAACATGATTTATGTTAGTGACAATATACTCAGCTCGAGTTTTATGTCATCAAGGCTTGGATATATTAGTAACCTTATAAGAAGTGACCATTCACGATTCTTCTAAATTATCTTTTCTTTTAAGAGAAATTTGGATCGATATGAATTTTTGAGGGATTTTTTTAAGGGAAAATCCCCCTAAGTTGTGCAGAGCTCAAAGGAGAGGGGAACTTGATGTGTTAGCCTTTTCATTATTCTATTTTATTATTATTTTTTTTCTTATCCTAACATATTATATTCTTTGAAACGTTAATTAGCTAAGAGAATTCTTAGAGTAGAATCTATGTTTAATTAGCCAAGAGAATTCTTAGAGTAAAATCATCTACTTAGTTGATGATTAGCTAAAGTAAACATTTAGAAAGAATTATTTTACTTTACATGTGTATATATGGAATAAGTTTGATCTTCTTTCATTAGAAAATAATCAAAATGGTGTTAAATTGACTCACACATTTTAAATCAACAAAGCACACTACACTTAGATACATACAAGGGAATATATTTTCTCAATTCATATTTGAATGTTGGAGGTTGATTTTAGACCAAAACAATTATGAGGTGAGCATGGAACTTTCCTTAAGTAGGCCTTATCAAGATGTGCCCAAATAGCTAGTCTCGAAAAGCTACACTTAACTAAACACTGTTAATAATAGTAATGCCAAAAATGCTCTTTTCCCTTATATTTTGGTCTTGATTTAATCATATTATATTTTATATAATGGCAAGTTTACAAGTGGTTTATTCTTGTGTGAAATTTGATTAATGAATTTACCTTATCCTATTCTCATAATTACTTATCTTTTATTTGCTAACTTCAATGAAATCATTGAACTTTTAAATCTCAAAATTCAAACTCAAATCCTTGCCAACTTTTTTATTAGGTGTTATGAGCTGAGCTAGTGTACATGTGTGTTGATCTATGTGTTATCTTGCGGTATTTGAGGATATTTATCATTATATTTGAAATCATGCAACATGCACAAATTGTTTTGGACTCCATCTTAGCATTATCATAAGGATTCCAATTGCAATAAAAATCCTATGTGCCATCCTATGTATATTGTATCCTTTCTTGTTGTCTTTGATCTTAGGTCATTGTTTTTTAATTGGTTTACCTTGGGGTTTGCTTAACTCAAACATGTTCCTCAAATAACAAGTTTATCGATGGTGTTTGTAGACATCATTCCACTTAAGAGACAATTTCAATGTGTTTAAATGAATTTACTATAGTAATCTATTCCCTACTAGTTCAGATACATAGTTCTACATGCTTGATGCTTGATTAATTTCATAGACACATATTTGAATGATAAAGGAGAACAATCATTTAAAAAAAATTAACTTTACAATTCCATTATTTTAGCAAACCAGTTTTTTCTACTTAAAAATCTAAATAAATATTATATTTAATTTTTAAAATTTACATCTGATCTTATAGTTTTTCTTTCTTAAACCTAAACTAATTGTCTTTTTAATTACACTAGATAGTTTTTGTATGATTTGTTTTTAACAGATGACCAAGGAATTACTCATGTCCTTGTCATTGTTATATATACAATTGTACAATAAAACATTATAAACAATCTACCATTCTACCACCTCTATGGTATGTGCAGAAAATGTGTCTGTGGATGGCATCAACCATAGCCAACTAACAGGATTAGAACTATAAACTGCCACCACTTTTCATCTATAGTCATAATTACAGATCCGTAGAGAACCAATATAAAATGGGAAAAATAAACTAAATTTCTAATCTTCATCCTGATGATGGATCATAGAATGTGATCAGACAGTCAAAATCTAGAAGCCATAAACTACTAAATTTCTAATCTTCAATCACTGATTTCTCACCTGTGTTGATGCTGCCATCTCCTTTATGAAAGATCGTGCCTGTAATCTGCAACAACTTTATGGTGATCCTTTTTGCTATAGCTGCACCCACTTTGACCAGAAGAGAAGAGGAATGATGCACAGGCTTCTAAAGGGCCTAAAGTTGAAAGTTACCATTTCTTTGAACTATACCAGTTTTTTACAATTTATGATAGTTTTTTTTTTGACTATTTGTGGATTTGATTGTTTTTTTTTTCCTACATTAAGATTTCTTAATCATATTCTATAATCTACCAATCCATCATCAAAGAAACAAACAATCGAATCCATTCGCCCTGAGTGATTAGGGGTTGAATGTTTCCACTGATAAAAATTTCTCCCACTCTCTCTGAAAGAGGAAATAGACATCACTTTCCCTGAATTCGGCTCCAAGAATGGGCAGGTACTGTATCAGTTCAACTTTAACATTGAATCTTCTCTACGAGCCCAACCCTAACCTTGGACGGACAAAACAGAAGGACAAATTTTTGGACTGCAAACGAGCTTTCACTTATAAAACTGCTAAAAATAGAACACTTAAAGAGCCCAGGAGGTTTTTGAGTAGTAAGATGGAGGCTCCCACGTAATAATCAGATATATTGCCTGCCTAGAGCCTACAAAATTTACAGTAACCCGGAGGCCGCCGTTTAATAGCATTCTGGGTAAGGGGCATACCAAGCTAAGGGACAATCTGGTTTTGAGAAAGGCAGGCTAAGGGGCATAACAAGCTTCCCTGGCCGGCCCTGCCCATTCGCCCACCTGGTGCATTTCCCACTTCCGCGATTTTATACCCATCCGGATATATACTCGGTTTGTAATCATCGTACCTCAGTTTATACACTTCCTGCTCTTCCTCTGTTTCTTGCAATGGAATCCTCTGTGTCGACCATTGGATTGGCCTCGGGGCCAAACACCACCGCACAAACGTTCCCCCGCACAGCCTTATTATGCCCTCCACGCTCCACACCAACCAGTAGGGCTGAGGAGAATAACCCATTGCCTTCACAAGTCTCTCAT
>MU224518.1:142852-161126 GCA_018584345.1 Thuja plicata
GGCCTCGGGGCCAAACACCACCGCACAAACGTTCCCCCGCACAGCCTTATTATGCCCTCCACGCTCCACACCAACCAGTAGGGCTGAGGAGAATAACCCATTGCCTTCACAAGTCTCTCATCAAACAAAGCATAAGCAACCCGTCTCGCAAAGGGGCGAAACAGCGCCGGCGCCTTTGATAATAGCAGATCAAGCGTAGCGTCCCCAATTACTCTGTTCAATTCTGAATACTCCATGTGTTCACCTTCGTACTGCCTGCTAAACGCCTCCATTTCCTCCAAACTGTGGGGTATGTGCTTAATGCCCATGCGCTTTCCAATGTCATGCCACACTACAAACTGCGCCTGCTTCTCCCCTTCCGTCCATTTTCTGTAACCGAACCTGAAATTAAACCCAAATTAGTTCTCTACACCAGAAAACCCAAATTGGTCCTCCAAACCAGAAACCCAAATTAGTCCTCTACACCAGAAACCCAAATCAGTCCTCTAAACCAGAAACCCCCTTTCCCACCCCTTTCCACGGCCCAGAAAAGAAGAAGAAAAGAGTGCAGAAGACTTACTTGGCTGTAAACCTGATGGGCTCCAGGACGAACAGAGAGAGAGTATAGAGCAAATCGGCATTGGGGATGTTGTATTGGGTGTGAATGAAATTGAGGCGTCGAATGGCGAGAGATCCCCTGCGGCTGTCTACATGATGCAGAATGAATTCCTGACTCAGAATGTCGGTGTCGTCGTAGCGTTTGAGGATATTGGTGGGGCAGAATTGTTGAGAAGAGTGTAACAATTTGGAAATGGAGGGAATGGCGAAGGTTCGGAAGAGTGCGAATTCAAGAGCTTTGTGGCAGAGGAACCCGAATTCGACATAATTGGTGAGCTTGTAGAGAAGCAGGGCGTCCTGTTGTGGAGAAAGGGAAGCAATGTAACGGCGGCGGTTGGCCCTGAAATACAGGCAGCAGGCTTTCCAGAGCACAAGCACAAGGCATACAAAATATAGGAGGTCAGGCATTTTCTTGAGAAGATGGGGTTTCAATTGAGAATTCAAAATAGTGTCGGAGCTGTTTGAGAATTTTTAGGAATATTTTAAAGCAAGTAGTCCTATTAATTTTATTTTTAATTCAGCTTACATGTTTAGCTCCAAAATTTATGTACTATTAAAGATTTGTGTTAAAATAACTAGCACTTGCACTTAGGACAGGTGGACAGGTGTAATGGTCACGCCAATAGTTAATATATAATAGAAAATTCAAAATTGCAATAAATAAACTAAATTTATAATTTGATATAAATTGAAATGTAATAGTTCTCAAACAAAAATTGTATGTTAATGAAAGGAAATTAGATGTATACCAATCATCAATTGACTACAAAGTTCTATAATGTAAGCAATACAAAAAGAAAATTGTAAAAATTAATCATAATCTTCATATTTATGTACAAAAGTTGGTTCATTAAGGGTTTTCCATATAACTTAGAATGTTTTAGTGGAACTTAATTTGAGCTTTAGGAATAGTTGGTGCTTTTGTGGGTAATGTATTCCCCTGTATAACATGCAAGCCCCTGCAAACAAACAATAAGATTAGAGTTATATGTCTACATTTAGGATCACATTTAGTGTGATCCACCATCAAGAAGAGGAAAGTGTAATCCTAAATATAAATCAGGTAAACATAATAAATTTAAAAACAATCTTTTTTCAAAATGAATTGCAAAAAACTTGTACAAACTATTTATACCTAATAACTGTTTATATGTATTGCCAAGGAAATTATACATTCTAATAATGACATCTTCCTTTTAAAGATATGTTCCTTTCTTTTTACATTTGGACATAGTTCTTCCAGCGCAACCTGCAACATTTTGCACAACTTCCAAACCTGAAAGGGAAACAAATTAATCAGCCTTTTCATCTTGTTGGTGATAAATCACAAGGTGTCATAGAAAATGTTGATTAAAAAATACAAACAGTTTAATCCAAATAATTTGTACATGGAATGATAAAACAGTTCAAGACCAAAATTCAATACTGAGATAAGAGATAAGATTATTGATTTTTAAAGTCAACTACTCCAAACTTGCTTTATGGGGCAATATACGCCACTGTCCTTCACCATGAACTTCTACATATTTAATGTTTGATGGAAATAAATTTGCACAACAAGGGTACTATGTTATAAAAATTGATGCTTTTAGTGGGCATTGGTTTCTTTTGGGATGAGATAAGTAGTCAAAGTCATTGCATACCTTGATTATTGACAGGGTGAGTTGGTCTAATCGAGCTGCTTCTTTTTTCTCCTTGTTGATGAAGTTTTTGCCACAGCATTATGTAAGGATACCCTGCACGATCACATATTTTTAAATAATTAATTCAATCTTCATAAATATCTCATTGAATTGGATAGTATACATCGATTGGTTTTTTTTTAAGAGAACTGAAGGATGAGTGAAAGTGTTACATACATTGATTGTTGAGAGGGCGAGCTGCTCTAATTGAGCTTCTTCTTTTTTCCTTATGACTGTGTGTGGATTGTTTTGCATTTTGGAGTATCTTTCGAAGGACAAAAGTGGTTGAATGCGAAGATCATTTAATGATCTGACTCTGGAAATTGTTGTGAATGTTAGCCCCTGCCTTTCTGTTTTACCAATGTCAATTGTTGCTTTGTGTAGGGTGAGGCCTTGGGATTTGTGAATGGTTAAAGCCCATTTCATAGTTAGTGGCATTTGCCTTCGTGTGTCGAGTGATACAGGAGTTATTGGTACTAGTTTAGGATCGTCTATTTTCCATGATGGGTCATTGTAGTTTTCGATCCTTGCTGCAACATAAAGTGGAAGTTCAAGGGGTCTGGAACCAGGACTGTAAACAATATCAACTATTTCACCCAATGCTCCATTTACGAGGCCTACTTCTGTCCATATGTTTGTTGTGATCATGATGCATTGACATTTGCACAGTAGGATTTCCTTTTCAAGGCATTCATCAATAGTTGAATATTTTGTGTTGTTTGTAGTGCTTATTGCTACACTTAATGCAACTGGACAATTCAATAGTTTCAACATTTTTTTATTGTGTAGTTTGACTAAATCATTTGTTGCAAAGGGATGGATTGAGTTGTCAAACTCATCTTTGTCATTTGATGTGATATGTTTGTCTGAACGTGCAATTAGGAGCTCCCAATCTTCTTTTGTTGGTTTTGCATTTCGTATGTTCTGTAGAAGTTGACGAAATTGTGCTTGCACTATATTGTCACCTTGGTGTTATAACTGTTGTGAATTGCTCCCACAATGTTCTAGGAGTAGAGTGTGATCTGTAGAGAGGTGTGTCCATCATGGGAGGTAGTTGTGAAAGGTCACCAACCAGGATTATTGATAGTCCACCGAAGCATAGTTGTTGATTCTGAGGAACTGCTTGTCGTAGTCTACTATCTATTTTCAGTAGTATCTTTGGCCCAATGAAGCTTAGTGCATCAATAAGAATGTATCTTATTTCCTTTAAATCCTCTTGGAATGTTGTCAATGCTTTCCCTTGTAGTGGTTTCATTTGTTTGATAGGGATTCTGAGCACAGTATGTATGGTTGATGCATGTATGTTGAATGTGGCAACACCTGTAGGAGCTAGTGTAAGAAGTTTCTTTTTCTATTGGTGACCATTACTATTTAGTGCATTTCGTATGCAACTAATCAAGTATGATTTTCATGTACTAGTTGTCCCTTGAATGATCATATAGAGTGGTTTAGCAGATACACATTTGTTGTGTTCTTTAATTATCATGAGAGATGCCTCTTGGTTTGATGATAATGTATAGCTTGGAACATGGTTTTCTGATAGAATGTTCTCACCTTGTGCACTTGTCTTTTGTGTATTTATGAACTGTGTTGCAATTTCATGTACATGTTGGGGTATGTTATTCTAAGCCCATGTGTTGTTGTTATCAAAGTCACGCCTGCCAAGCATGTCAAGCTCGTTGACGGTAGTATTATTTGAAGGGCCCATTTGTGAGAACAATTGTCATTCATTCATTTGTAATATACCTTGCATGCTTGTGTCATTGTTGTTTTCCTCTTCTTCTTCTTCTTCTTCTTCTTCTTCTTCTTCTTCTTCTGAGTTTGCTTCAATTTTGGTGATGCGATTGATATGCCAAACATTGTATCCAGTTGCTTTCATGTTGTTCCAATTTGCAATTATGGAATCTGTAGTCACTCCAATGTCAATTTGTATATCATGAAAATGCTTATATAAGAGTAGCTCACTCCAACAGAATATTTCAAATTGCTCTGAGTCTGTATGTGGAATGGTGTAAAACTTTGGGTAAACTCTAACGATGGCTTTTGTTGTCTTTCTTTCCACTTACAATTTATGCGTTTTGCGGCAAAGGTGTAAGAGTGTGCAGATTCAAGGAGTGTTATCATCTCAAGCTCTAGAGGTCGTTGAATGTATGCTTGCAAGTAGGTAGGTTGTATTTGATTTGTGTCTGATGTGTTTGTGATTCGTTGAAACATTTTCCATCCAACATTCAAAGATGTGAAAGGACGATTACAAATGACAAGGGGTAGTTTTTGAATCATGTGACATGTCTCTTGTGCTCCTATGTCACGCTCGGCTACAACTTCAGTCATGAACTTCCTGTATGCTATGAGAGCTGGGTTGTCTACTTCTTGGGCTGTAGATATCCTTTTTAACATATTAGTGTATGTCTCAGATGCTTTTTTTGTTTTTGATGCATATTTGGCAATGTATTTGAGCACTAGTTATCATGATATAACTGGTTGACAATCTATGTTGGCTCTCTAGATCAACAACATATCTCAATTTTGTATGTTAAGTCTGTCATCATTCCTTGCAGGATCATACTTTTTTTCCCATCTTCATCATATGATATAGTGGAGTCTGGTTTTTCTTTCCATGGAGCTTTGTAGTGACACTCAAGTTTGGAACCTTTCTTTCTTAAGCACGTGCCTTCTCTGCATTTTGTATGTCGTTGGACCCGGTTAATTAGTTCTTCATAGTCATGAGTGGGCTCTGTAGCTATTATCTCATTTGTGTTGAGAAAGCATGGATCATCTAGTGGAGATCGGAACAGTGTGTTGTTTCTGTGTGGTGCACCGTGAGGGTTCCAAGCAGTGACATAATTGTCAAAAAACATTCATGCCTTTTCAAGTTCTGTAGCATTGTTCCAATTAAGTTTATCCATATCAGGTGCCTTTTTTATCCAGATAACTCCATGCACATGTGCACTCCCTCCGTGTTTCCATTCTATTATGTACCAATAGCTTTCTGCATCAAGTAGTTTTTCAATAACTTCTTCAAGAAATATTGTAAATCTTTGATGCATGTACAATGCTATGGTATGAGGGTTATTGATTATGTTGTCCATGTGTTGTCTATTTGATAGCATTCTAGGTGGAGTGCCATTTGAGAGCAATTGATGTAAATCTGGCCATTTTGTGTCTGTTGGACTCAGCGTGAAGAAAATAGTAGGTGATCCTATTTGGTTGATCATGTCTATCAACTCTGCACAGCACTTGCTCCAATATGGTCGTGTACCTCGCATGGAAGAACCATAGTGCATTAGCTCCTCTACAAGCTGGTTGTCTATAAAATTTGTAAGGTGTGCGCGGAGGTTTTCTATAGTGGTAGGTATATTTTCTTCTGCATTTCTCTTGATGAATATGGCTGCAACTACTTGACTACGATGTCTACACATGAGATTGAAGATGAAATATCAGAAGCAGGGATACCTTCCAAATATGTTATCATGGAACCTCATTAAGTGTTGTGCAAACTCATGGATGTGCACTTCATTTATCCGTGGTTGCATTACCTGTGCAAATCCATTTGGAAAGAGGGACGGAAATGCTATATCGAGTAAACCCTCTGTGTTATATTCATTTACTGGAGATGAGTCTATTGCTGGCCAATTAATTATGTCATATGTGTTGTTCTCAAGTTGTAATGTTTGCTTAATAGTGTGTAGCTCTCGAGCTGTTTTTTGTTGTTTAGACATAAATGATGATGTGTATGATGTGCTATTTTCATCTAGGTCTTCATCAATATCCATTTGAGTATTTGGCACCACCATGTGTTCAACTGTTCCAATGGTTTTGAGCATACTTTAAACATTTGTACTTATTTCTGGAATCTCTGCAAGATATTCAATGTGGATAGTGACATCCTTATAGTATGGGTCATATTTCACTTTGTATTGCAATGCATCTATAATGTGGCTCCTGTTGACATAACAATCATAGGACTGGACTTTTGTATGAAGTATCTGAACTATGACTATATCTAGTTCTTTTATTCTTCGTGGGAGAATTTTTGCAATATTGTTTATGTCTTGTGTGAAGCTTATCGTGTGTCCACGATATTTATACTGGCCTCCAAAATTTTGAGTCACTTGCAATCTTGGGTTAACCCTGGCTATGAGCATTTATTCAACTTGGGTTAGTCTTATGAGTACAGTGGGTTGTTCTCCTAGGTCCATGTTGATGGAGATTGAAAACTGATGTACGACTTTCTCGTGGAAGCATCTTTTGCATGTGGGACTTGTGTTTGTTGATTGGAAGCACATTCCTGGGTAAGATTCTTTGCATATTGTGCAGGTTCATAAGTTGAGTAATGCATCAATTCTTTGACGGAATTGTTTTAAAGCCATTGTGTAATCATTTTTTTACCTTATATGTACTCGTTTGTTTTTGTGTTCTTGTAATGGATTTTTTTGAGCTTCAAATGGATGGTCCTCTAATTGTGCAACTTGTGTGGTTGTCTCTTCACTAGACTGTGCATGTAGTTGTTGCAAAGGTGTTGCAGTTTTCTCTAATCTTTTAGCTCGTTTGTGTACTGCTATCACATCTTTATTACAGGTATAGTACTCTCGATTCCGTTTTCTACGTTCTTCTCGTTGGAGCTCGAGAAGTGGATTTCCTGGGGCATTGTTTGTTTGTTGTTCTAATGGACTTTGCCGAGATTCAAATGACTTTTCCTGTAATTGTGCAGGTTGTTGTTGTGTGGTTGTCTCTCTATTTCTTTGGTCTTCTATTTGTTGCAAGGGAATTGTCACTAGTTGTAATCTTTTTGCACATCTGTGAGCAGCTATCATATCTTTATTATGGGCATAGTATTCTCAATTTCTTTGTCTATTTTGCTGTCGTTGGATCTCAGAACGTTGACCTTGTGGGAGATGATTTCCAGTGGGAGATTCCATATGTTGGTGTCTGTAAATAGGGTATTTTTTTGTTAGATAAAGCATTTGGAGAAGGTATGCATCAACAAGAATACAAGTGTTACTTTACTTTTCTACCACTATCTCTATTACCTTACGAAGTATTCTGCACTTAGATTTGCATTTCTATGTTTTCATAATGATGTAACTTAGTCACTGCATATGTTGTCATTTTGTAGGTACCCTTTCCTTTTAGTTCGTATTTCCTTTTTAAGAGGTGTGGGAAACATTATCACGGGTGATGTCTTTGAGATTAAGTGACTCCATCATTTCCCATTTATATTTGTAGAGCACTGAATTTACAGTTTTAGTATAGCTACTTTATTGCCACATTTTTGTAGTACAGGTATCTTATTTTTATTTGGGACTCTATACTCTGAGGCTATTATTGGTGCTATCTCATCATTAAGTGGGCATTCCTTCCACCTTAAGAGATATAGGCCCGTGATGAGGGCCTTATATTCATCTTTGTAAGTGGATATCAACTCTAGATCTATATCATAAAGGGAAATATGTTATCTCTATGATTTCTCTGTAAGTCCTACCCCACTGGTCTTCTAGGGTTTTCTTCCATGCATTAGTATAATTCATTTTATGTTATCCTTACTTTAGAGTCTTCTATTTTGTTATGGCCCCATTGCCTTTTTTGCTATGAGCTATCGAGATATTGTCCAGGCGTGGCATCCCATCCTTTGACAGGCTTGCAGCTTTTTCTGGGTTTTGTTAACCACTATTCTGTTCCTAGGATATGTAATTACTAATGTTCAAGAAGATTTTTCAAAATGAAAGCATTGAACTTTATGGTAAGAGGTAACTGTCAAAAATTTGTCCATGCTTCTTTCAATGTTCAACTTTCTGTAATATTTCTTGCCATAGTTATTAAAAGCTAACTCATAAGTTTAAAGTTGTGAAAATTTTGAATCTGAGTATTTGTAACCCAATATATAGTCCAAGTAAGAAAGTAGATGTTTGGACTGGCCAAGAGAAAGATTGATAGCATGCGCAATAAGATTCAAAAATGCTCAGATCAAGTAGGGCCATACCCATAAGTAGTCATACAGACAAGAGGTTTTGTTTCAAACTGGCATCAGAAGAGAAAGTCCCTCAAAAAACTATAAGAGGGTGAGCATTTAATAGTATTTTGAGCTGTATGGATTGAAACACAATATCTTAACACCATAGTTCTAGTTAAGAATTGCCAATGTTGTTAAACATAGTTTAAGGGTTAATGATACCAAGTAAGATTATGATAAAACAAGTAAAGAATAAAATTCTAGTAGATGAGGTGATTCAGATACAATAAAACCATCTTTTTTGCTATGTTTTAACTAAATGAGGTGATTCGGGCTGTTGGCCTGGCTCAATTGGTGAGAGATTCCTATGGTAAAGCACGAGATCATGAGGTCTAGACTCCCCCCAGCCCACGTGGTAACAGATGATGTGTCGCACCAACATCACTGGTCACGTTAAAAAGTTTATCCAATGCATAAAAAAAAATTTAAATAATAAATAATAAATAAGGTGATTCATATACAATAAAACCATCTTTCTCACCATGTTTTAGGTAAATGGGGTGATTCATATACAATAAAACCATCTTTCTTGTTGTATTTTAAGTTTTCAAAAAAGCTACAGAGTTTCTAATCATTAAGTGTTATGGAAACACTGGTGTTATTAAAAGAGCTCATTTAAGGAGGTGTCTCAAATAAATCTTAGCTTCCATTTTCCTAAATTCTTCCATATTCTAATCAACCACTATTGCCATCACAACTTGAATTGACTCTAAGCCACCAATTTTTTCAGAAATTGACCTGAATCCAGATCTGGATCCAGGCACAGTTTGCACCTGGTCCAGGATCGCAACTTGGACTGATTTGAGTGCAGCTAAGGTGCTGCAAAATGCATCACAGTTTGGCCAAGTAGGCCCTGCAGCATATACATGAAAACCCAGATGTGTTTTGTAGTAACCATGGTAAACCTGCAACACCCTGTGGGTTTTTCAATTTTTTAGCTTTCAAGGGCTCATACTAGTCGACCTAAAAACTTAACACTAACACTAAATTTGACCTCTTGGAACATGAAAAAAAAGACATGTCATTTTGAAAAATAAACACAAACTAAGTACACTTGTTGAACTCCCATTCCTACCATATAGAGCTAAAGGTTGATCAATTGCATGTGCAATAGCCCATTCACTACCCAGAAGATTGGAGGAAGAGATTCTTGGATTGGAGGTAATTTTTTCCATTTCATTTTCTCATTTTCTCTTCTACAAAAAAACTATTTTGTTTTTCTTGTCATTCTTCTACATTTAAATGAGTTAGGCAATACTTATTTATGTCTTCATTTGTTTAGAATGTGTTGTTTATGAAACTTTGTCATAATGACTACAATGGCAGACAATTTTAGCTCCATGGCCCAACCTACTTCAAAAAGGACCAAAATTCACTGTTGAGGAAATATGTTAACATTATACAGCAGGTTCCAAGTGGTGGGGGACATATATGGGTTTGCAATGGGTGTGCACTGTAGAGTACAATATACAGGCCCATATAATCAAAAACCTCTATTTTTGTGTAGCACATGTAACATAAACATAAAATTCTGCCGAGGCAAAAATAGGCACATGGGCCAATATCTTGAGACATAAATATTCTAGAGATTGGAGCAAGTGGAAGAAGCAGTTTCCATTAGAACATGTCATCATTCAGCAAAGACAAGATCTCAATTAAGGAGGTTCTATATTTCCCCATCTCTTAGTGTTCTTATAGATGTCAAGGAGCACCATTTTCTCGCCACACATAAAGAACTCTAACCTACTAAAGAACCACAGATAAGAGAACAAAGGGGCCATTAGAAAAGGTATTCCAAAACAAATATGAGAGAATGTTGATGAATACATTGCAAGGCATGTCTACGGAAATGGGTTGTCTTTCACTGTGTTTTAGTCACCATATTGGCATGTAACAAAAATTTAGGAGGCTCAAAAAGGGTACAAGTCCCAAAACCTTATTGGCAAAAGAGGTGAATATAGAAAGATTCATTGCTACCCATTATACATTGGTGGAACAAAAGATAGTCAAAGGAATGATTAACAATGGTTGAAGGTCAAGAACCGGTTTGTATTACGCTCATTTAATTTTTTAATATAGCTCCCAATCTAGTTTTGTTTCCCTAAGCAAGGATAGGCCCTAATTTTTAATTAAGTTGCAGTTCAAAAAATAGATAATAAAAAAAATGGTTATGTAAAAATGGTTCAATAAATAAAGTTCTCTGCTCACAAAATCTCATCAAACTTATGGTTCTGTAAAAATGGTTTCATATTCTTTGCTTATAAAAAAGTTCAATAAAACTCTCTGCTCACAAAATTGGAGAGCAGTCAAATAGAAAATTATATTAAAAATATCATTTAACAATGCAAAAATTACAACTTCAATTAATTAAGTGAATACAATAATTCCAGATTTTTTTACATCCATCCAAAAGTTGGAGATAATAATCCAGATTGTGGATAGAAATTTTTAGCACTCATCAGGAAATTAGAGGAAACAATAAAGTTTAAACCAAATTTCTGACAAACACAGGGACATACATATCTACAGTATCCATTTCATATCCGACAAAAAAATTTCTAGAAAACTCATTCATGCAGGAAAGAAAACATGGCATCAATTGCAAGTCAAGGAAAACATATCATTACATATAAGAATCGCTTTTTGACTTTTAATTTGTACTGAATAGATATGCATTTCATATTTATAAATGAATAACTGCTCGTGAATAAATGTTCACAGTCAATATTTTGAGATCGGATGCAATAATGTTGAGAATGTTTCACAAAAGCAGTTGTGAGAATATTGCTTGACAGAAGGAAGATAACATCCAGTGAATGTGTCTTTAAAATTATCTCAGTTAGAAACTAAAATCTAATGAAAAAATTTTCCCTCACAAAACTACTCAATGCATACCAAGTAAACCTTACTAAACACCCAAAATCTCAATGCTGGTAAAAACAAATTACAGATTTGGGGAAGCGGGTAATAAGGCACTAAAATTTAATGCAATCATGCACATGTTTTCTGTTGAAGCTTTTAAAATTTATTTCCCCAACAAACCAAAAAACATGGAATGACAAGTCATTGCACACCAATATCTCAGAACAACTGTTCTCAGTAAAGGAAAATTATCATCAATACTCGATAGTATCATAGTTAAAAGACTTGGACTTGGACTTGACATGACTTGGTAGCCCAAAATTTAGACTCAGACTTGGGACTTTCCATGAACTCATAGGAAAAAACCACACAATTACAGATAAAAAAGGAAATTAATGCATTTAGAGAACATAAAAGTCTAATTTGACTATCAATTTGTCAATAATGAATTAGAATTCTAACACCCAAAAAGAAATTAGGAAAATAAAATTTATATAATTCAGATTGAGGATCAAAATTTATTACACCCATCAAGAATTTGGAGATAACAATTCAAATAACCAGTCAGAATTCCAACACTAACTAAAAAGTTGAGCAAAAAAATTTTTAAAAACTATAGCAATTTTGGCCTCATGCCAAAGTGATTGTTTTGGCAGCCATCTCATGGATTTTGGAGAGTAGCATACCACTTTTTGCAATAAAGTCTACTTGTTGGACTGTTGTAATGGTTGACTTTACTCGGGATACATTGTTGTACATCTCATTCTTGCATGATAAGTTGAAAATGTATTCCCTATTGAGTACATCTCTTACAATTTGTTGGCTATCTTTTTCTGCATCGTGGGAAAATTGTAAGGATTACAAATCTTTTGCAAACATTCTCATAAGTTTTATTTCCCCCTCATCAAATGCAATGGCCCACATTATGTCTGTATGATCCTAAAACTTTATTTGCAATATATAGTTGTAATTACAATCGGTTGGATTTTCATTGCACTTTGAACAAAACCATTTACCTTGTTTATCTTAAATTAAGGCCTTTTTTCATTCTCATCCACCTGATTGAGTGGGGTAGGCCGGATAGCAAATGTTGTCTATTTTGATGAATAAGGGTGTTTCTCTCAACATGCATTGGAAGGATTCAGTTGTAGTTGATGTTTTTTTGCAAATATGTGAGATGGTTATTCGTGCACCGGTTGTAGCTGTCACAGTGAGATTTGTTGTAGTTTCTTGCAAGTTAGATCCACTTTCTTTGAACCAATTTTTCAAATCTGACGTCTCTTGTAGTTCTGGGTCTATTGTCAGATTAGTAGTATTTGATGTGTTGAGCACCTTTCCATTGTATTCAGAAACACGACAATCTTTAGCTGCAAGAACAATTGTTTCTTTCTTTTGGTACTTTTGTTCTATCTGACCACCTACCTTACCTACTATTGGCCCCAAAGAGTGATATCTATACACTTATTAGACATATCTAACAATGTTATAGTACGTCATGGAACTTCAGTGCCATTTTTCCTCCTTATTGTTGAGGTTGAGCTAACTGAAGTGACAATTCCAATTGCATCAATATTTGTGTTGTTGGTCTTTGCTTCTATTTCATTGATAGGTGTGAAAGCAAAGTGGTGCTTTGGAATTGACAAGTCATCTTCACAATGGGTGACTTTTGAGTCAGCAGCCATAGAAATTTCCAGCCCACTATTCAATTTGTTATAATTTTTATTAGTATTCTTTACTGCTCTGCCTGAAAGTGTATATATTTCACCCATGTGTATGTTGTTGTAGTGAATATTGGCTGCATCATTGAAACAAGTGACTCTTTTTTTAGTTCCTTTTGTATCTATGATGTCGAAGCTAAATAGTTGGCCTATTCCTTTATGATTTGTGTACTGTTGTATTCCAGTCCTCATTGTGACACGAGCTTTTATGGTCCACCTAGACTGGTATGGATTCATATCCTTAATAGCTATAATTGTGGCAGGTGCTTCTGTCTTGTTTAATGGAGATTGTATGCCAAATAGTAGCCTTTGATGCGTTGGTTGTTATGGCGGCTTAGTATTGGTAAAGTGAGAAGTCATATGTAAAGGCTCACCCATGTCTTCTTTTGGAGGGTCATCCTGGTCTGGTTCAATAGGCAGTGGCTCACCAAATATCTTTTGATTTGTAGATATGATCTGAAGATCGCTAATGAAAATCCACCTATATGGTTGTGAGAAGTGTACTCATTAGTACAAAATAGTGTAAATACTTACAAATTGATGAAACAAGGTTTTATTAATGGGGTAAAAATTAGAGTCATACTAACCGGCATGTACTTATCTTCAGGCGACTATATTTTGTCAATTGAATTATCGTTCCAGTAACAATATCTTTTGCAATTACAAAATGGTTATACCTCGTTGGTAATGATGCTCTCTGGCTATGTACTCCATCTAATAGATATAATTTGCATCGTTTGTTGGATTCATCCCTACCTCCAAGTTTGGAGATAGCTATTATTTGTACAATTGGTTCTTGAAGCAATTGTCCACTATGGATTAAGCTTATTGCATTTGCGGTGAGTTGTGCATTCATGCTATGCAATATGGTGTGTAATGAGTGGTTGTTTCTGCAAAACTATTTTGAATGTAAGTTTTTTAAATTGTTAGGGAATTTGTCATTCTATTTTTGGACGTAGTTTGAAGCCTTAAAAATAATAATTAGTCAAAATCAACCTCATCAATCCAAACATTTTTCCTTCAAATTACAAAACTCTATTTTTTATAAGAATTCATGAAAATAATATAATTTATCAAAGGTTCATACATTATAAACTACTTTATTTTCACAATGTTTATTTTTTCCTTGGTAAATGAATTCACACATTTGTAGTTTCCTATAAGATTCCATGATTCAATTTTCTAGGTCTGGTTTCAGAGAGAGCTTCAGAATGCAACTTTAATTTCATTTGAGTTTCCCTGGTTGTAATATTCATCATAAGATAACTCCTTTAGGAGGTTGGAGAGTGCCTCTAATTGATTGCAGATTGCATGGAATTTTCCTGTAGCATCCTCTAAGTTTGTGATATGAATATGTTGCACAACATTTGCATTAAGACCCGTGTCTATGATGCATCCAGTTATGTCTTTGCACGTTGTGCGCAACATATCTGACAACATTATAATATCGGTTCTACCAGGGCCCATCCAATTAACCGATGTTGACATCGTCGTAGGCGTTGGGTCTGTTTGATCTGAATTGTCATTTGAGATGTCTATTATGCTTGGCGATGGATGGTTGGCTGGCTGGTTGTCTGCCATTATCTGGAAAGCAACTGTACAAAATAAGTTTAAAGTAATCCCACAAAGAGTTTAAAATCAACAGAAGGCCTAACTCAAGCAAGGACTATAGAGTATTATTCTAGAGGAGATGCTTCTGAAAGGCTCTTTGAAGATAAATAACGTAAGTACTAATTTATTGTGCTTGGCTATGTTTAGTCTTTGGTTCAAGTACCACATGCAAAATTAAGGACAATTACAAATATTTGGTTCTCTCTTAGAGGTTGAAGCAGTTGTCATCTTCATCTGCTAATTTACTTTAGGTTGGAAACATTATACCTGTGATTGCAAGCTGTCTTGGTAAGATCAATGAAGTTACTTGTGCAATCTTCAACTTTATAAATGAGAACTTACAGTGCAGTCTTTGACTTTATAAATGTGTGGATAATGAGTAATTTCAATGCAAATATTTAATGGCATGTAAAACTAAAAGCCATGCAGTCAAAGAGAGATTAAACAAAAAAAACAAGACACAGTAATGGTTGAACACTGGAAGTGATGTTGACAGTACCCATTATCGTTAAGCAGAGAAACCAACTGGGCATGATATAAATACTCTTGAAATTTGTAAAGTACCCTCTTGACATTTAAAAAGTGGTGCTCATTTATAACTTTCAATCCATTGACATAATTGTTTTTCCTATTTCTTGGTGTGTGTTTTAATGGAGGTCATCATTGCTACAATATTGGGTTTGAATCTGTACCAAAGAAATGGGAAGCAAGTGGTTGTGTCCCCAAACAGTTAGAAAATGGCATCAGGGCCAACTCTCTGCGAACTGTGAACTTCCCTAGACTTGCATTGACATGTATATATATGTGAATCAAGTGATTGTGTCCCCAAGCAGTTAGAAAATGGCATCAGGGCCAACTCTCTGCAAATTGTGAACTGCCCTAGACTTGCATTTACATGTATATATATGTGAAGCACGTTGTTGTGTCTCCAAATAGTTAGAAAATGGCATCAGGGCCAACTCTCTGTGAACTGTGAACTGCCCTAGACTTGCATTGACATGTATATATATGTATACATTTTTTATTCGATAACTACATGATAGAGATGAATCATTTGTTCCCTCAAGAGTTATGAAAATGACACATTTAAGATCCAGATGTATTTTTAGAAACCCCCTTTATTTCAGTGTGTATACACATATGTAAGAAGTCATAGGCCTAGCCACGCATGATGGGTAGGTAGGCTGAGGTGAAGGATCTCCCTCACCCCATAGGTTGTGACAGTTTTCTTGACAGTTTAATGATTTGCTTCAGTTTGATAAGAGATTTTGAAGTTGATTCGAGCTAGGCAAAATAGAAATATGATTTTAAAGGTATTTTTTGTAAATTTGTTTTAAAATAGGGTACTCCCAAGACCTATTTAAACAAATAGCATTAACTCTAATCGACAAGTATGATGTAATTATTCTTCTGGTACAAAACTATGTATAGTTTTATTTTCATCCCTTTTTGATGTTTCAGATCAGATTTCGTGATCTATAATAGGATAGAAATGAAGTAAAATTGTAGAGAAATTTCCTTAAAAGGCGCACGAGAAAGAATCAACATGTTATATTTAGTCTTCTGTCATAATTTTTAAAATTTACAACTCTTCATGTTCAAGGTCATTGAATTTTTGAACTTGAATAACTGGACAACAAGTTTGTGTTAGAAATAGGAAATGCCCTATCCTCCCAAGAACACTTGCATGCACACCTATCACAAGAAGAAGCAAGATACAGAAGACAGAAGAGAAACTATGGCGGCCAAAAAGCCAGAGGAGACATCGTATGCAACAGAAAACAATATATATTAATGATATGTTTCTAGATTACAATGTGATGTAAAATAACTCCATTAATGAAATGCAAAGAGGTGAATCCTTATAAAAGGAATCACGAAACCCTAAAAGGGAAACCCTAAGGTTAGCTAAAGCAAACTAGAGTGAATAGGTGAGTTAGTAATTAAATTATAATGATTTAATTAATAACCCGATAGACTATTACTCTAACACCCCCCCTGAAGATAAGCTTAGGGAGAAGCAAAACCTACGAAACTACTGTAGAAAGCAGGAAAGAAGGGTCCCGGCAACAAGGCCTGATCAGGTACCCAAAACAGAAATAAACTAGATGAAGGAAACTAAGCCTTCAATCTAGGGAAAGTCCCAAAGAGAGGAACAAGAATGAGCAAGAAGCATCTCCGAAGCATGTAGTAGTAAACTCTGTCAGAAGAGACTGTTGGAACCCCCACTGAAGTGCATGACCAGGTAGAGAAGACAATGTCTAAAGAGATGATCAATCAAACCAGGAAGCAATAGAACCAACAGGTGAACCCCCCATAATGCTGAACCGAGAGAGGTGACAGGAACACTAAAATGCAATGCCAGAAACATCTGCAGAAAGAAGAACCAGGAACACCAACAATGCAACAGAAGTACAAACACAGGATAAAGGGTGGTGTCACTGACACACAGCATGGACTAATGTTGTGGAAGGTACGCTCACTTGACAAAATTGGATGAGCCTAAAATGGCATAACATCATAACCCCCCATGACACTTTATAACAGAGTGCAAGTACAATAGACACACAAGGTGTACAAGATCCCAGAAATGCAGAAGTAGGCACTTTATCACAATGCGTTTACAGAAAAAATATGCAATAGTGGAGAAGCATACAATGCTTAGAAGTCTGAAAGAAGAGTGAGCTAGAAAATTAGAAGAGGAGATCCCAGGACCTGTAGAACCCAAGCAATCTGCCAGAGTTCAAAAACTGCCAAACTCAGAGGAGAGATAACTTGGAGAAGAATCTAGAAAAAATACCCCTACAACTGAATAGTTCACTGAACTAGCTTTCCGACGATATTTGGTTTGCCAAAAATGGAGTTCGGATGAGCCAGATATGGCTCCCGGAAGGCAAAAACAAACATCAGACTTCAACAGTAAAAAATATTGTCAAAATGGAAGAACCCAAAACCCTAACCACCATCATCGGAAATTTCTTGGAAAGAGCTTTCCGATGGTATATGTAAGTCAAAAAAATACCCCCGTATGCTCAAGATAGAGCGAAAACAGTCTAAGAGGGTCAGAAAGGCCTCAAAAACAAGTTTTAAGCCCCTGGGGTTGCAAACATTCTGGCCCTCGGTCGCATGGCCCACGCAGGGGCTAAACCGGAGCCCCCGGTCACTGATAGGACCGGCCGCATAAAGGAATAAGCCCACGGGGGCTAACAAAAGGTCGGGCGGAGTGGAGACGGTGGGCTCCGGGCGGAGCGGCGCAGGCAGGGCAGCGGGGGCCGCAGAGCGCGGCTGTGGCCGGGCGGCGGGGGCCACGGAGCGGGCCGCAGGGGCGGCGAAGCCAGAGAGCAGCACGGGGAGCGGAGGGCACCGGGGGTGGTGGGGCTGGTAGGCGGCGGAGGACCGCGGAGGGCGGTGGAGGTCGCAGGTCAGTGGGAGGCGCTGCCGGCGGGGGCCGAGCCCCGGTGGAGCGGTGGCGGCCTGGCGGTGGCGCCTTTTACAAAACACTGCCTGCGCTAAAAAATACCCAAAAACCTTTGAAAAATTAAGGTTTTTTTAATATTTTTTTAAAATTTGTGCCTCGGTTTCTGTGCCATACGACACAGGAAACCAAAAAAAATTTGCCTCAAAGTCCAATAGTCCAAAATGGACAAATTTTATGTCATTTATGGGGTTTTAGGGTGCTCTGAGCTCAATGGAAATGTCTGTTTGAGCCCAAAGTGACCATAACCAAAGCCTGCCCCTAAAACACCACAAAAAACACTGAAAAACCTCTAAAACCCTCTGTATCTGGTATGCTT
>MU224518.1:168014-183327 GCA_018584345.1 Thuja plicata
TATATATATATATATATATATATATAGTTGTCATTTACATGTTATAGTTTCACCACTTTTAATTAACAATTCTTTGGGTTATTTATAACTCTATTATAAGATGTCATTTACATATTGTTTCCTCACTCTTTTAAGGAGATTTGAATTGACAATCCAAGCCCTTCACATCCTATCATAATGATTCTCACATTGCTGAAGAAACACTGCAATTTTTTTTTATAGATAGTGAGAGTTCCTTGTTGGATTGTGACAACAATATTAAGCAAATCATATTTCATCTTTTAAACGAACATTTTTTGGGGTTTTTTACAACTCCACAATCAAATACCATTTAGACAATGTTTTCTCACTCTTCGAAACAAAATTAGACATATGATCCAAACCCTTCACATCTTATCATAATGATTGTCACATTGTTGGAAAATCACTACAAATAACTTTTATCATGGACGATGAGAGTACGTTGTTGGATTGTGGCAACAATATAAAGCAAATCAAATCCCATCTCTTTTTATCTTAACAATTTAGTTTTTCTCTAAGGAAAAAAATAAAATAAATATATTTTTGTATTATATGAGAAAACCATTACCATTTATAGACTATAGTTTCATCAGTTTTAATGTACATTTTTGGGGTTATTTATTACTCCACCATGAGATGTTATTTAAATAATGTTTCTTCACTCCTAAAAAAAATTTGAATGATGTTCTGAATCCTTCACATCCTATCATAATGATTGTCACATGGTTTGAGGAACACTAGAAATGACTTTTATTATGGAGAGTGAAAGTTAGTTATTGGATTGTGACAATAATATACATCAAATTGGATTTCATCTCATTTCATGAATTTTAATTAACATTTTTTTTTTGGTTATTTTAAACTCTAGAATCACATGTCATTTAGATAATGTTTCTCACTCCTCCAAGAAAAAATGAAATGATGGTAGAAATCCCTCACACATTAGAGATATGTGTTGATGTCACAATATCATAATGACTGCCACATTGTTTTTTTTTATGGGTAATGGGTTAAAGCCGAGATTTAATTATTATTAAATTTATTAAGATTAAGTAGACTCAAACCCAAGACCTCCCAGATTAGAGGCTCACAACTTTATCATTGTGTTGTAGGTTGTTGCCTAATGATTGCCACATTGTTGGAGTAACACTATAAATTAATTTTTATGTTGATAGTGAGAGCTTGTTGTTCAATTGTGGCAACAATATTTAAAGCAAATCACATCCCATCTTAAATTTTCAATAGCTTAAAAAAAGTTTTATGGACTTTTTAAAACCCCACAATTAGATGTCACTTAGATAATTTTTCTCCACTCCCCCAAGATGAATTGGGTTGACGTTCCAAATCCTTCACACATTAAAGATAGGTGTTGATGTCACTCTATCATAATGATTACCACTTGAATGCTTATAGAGAATTTTTATTATCAAGAGTGAGAGCTCACTATTAGATTGTGGCAACAATATAAACAAAATCACATCTCATCTTTCTTCTTATCTTATTTTTGAAAGAAGTTAAAATTACTTTTTCTTTAAGAAAAAACCCAGCTTCTTCCCTTAGAGAAAATCTACTTTACTTTTTTCTTAATTTGATGATGATTGTCATGTGGAACATATTTCCCAGCATAGTGTCAAGGTTTTACCATATAAATTTATGTTATTCTATTATTGTGTTTTATCATTTTTTTTAATTTTTTTGCAATAAATTTGTTTTGCAAATCAACCAAACAAAAGATATGAATACCACACCAGCCTCATATAACTCAATAGTTGGTTATATTGAAGAAGCCTATGCACAAACTTAAATGTTATCACAATAAAAAAATCCTAATGATTTCATGACTAGTAGGCATTGACCAGGGTACCATTTGAGCGACACCCTTGTCGTCTTGATAATACCTTGGGAAGGCTCTACTACATATATCTACCTTGGAGCTTCTTAGATTAACACCTCTTTGTAAGCACATATTGGACCATGCTTTGAGAGAACCAAAAATCTCTAGTGATATTAATCTTTATAAATTTCAAGCCGTTAAAGATGACTTATTTCTTAGTATCACATTGCATTCACTTCAAATGACATGCATTCTATTGAACCATCCCATACTGTAACAATCTATATAGAGGATATCATCAATACATGTAAAGTAAATTGAGTCCTTAGGGATTTTTTGTGTAATTTTGATTAGTGTGAATCTAAGCTTATTAAATGATTGGGGCATTATAACAATAACATGGAGCCTTAATAGAAATTAACTATTAAAGCATATGGTGACTTGGAGATAGAATTACATTGCATCATTTGGCTCCCAACCATGGTAGGTCTAGTTCTATAAGACACATTATTTCATGTATTTGACCATGAACTACTACATAACACCCTTCTTGGTCAGGAGGAAGAATCTATACATCACTAAAATTTCTTACATTTTCAATTTGCTAGACAACTCTAGTAGGTTGTGATGGAAAAACATGATCTACCATGGATCTTTAGTAGTGACATTCAATAATTTTTACTTGAATGGAGGACCCCTACCCATAATCCCTCAGTGAGACAATTGTGGCATCAAATACCCCCTCATGTCAGCTGGAGTATATGGAAAGAAAGGAACAACCATATATTCAAGGAGATTGAAAATATAATAGGTGTTTTCAGAACTATGTACAAACTACTAACAGAAAACTTATCAGTTACCAACTGGAAGCTCCCTAGCTACCCACCTACACAATGATATAATAGGATTGCTAAGAATTGGAACCTGCCAAGGACTTATGCCAAATTTGATAACACAAAGAGATTAACAAGAAAAATAATAAGATGGAAACCTCCTTTTGTTGGGTGGTACAATTTAACTTTGATGGAGCTTCCAAACAGGGTAATGCTACATGAGGTGGGGTGATCAGAGATCAAGCTGAATGTATGGCTTTATTTTGGGGGATTAAGATTTCACTCTCAATTGGAATTAAAAATCTTGATATAGAAGGTGACTCTAAACTCATATTTAAAGCCACAAAAGGGTCGATTAATACCAGTTGATTTGTGGAAGAAATTATGGGGTAAGTGCACACATATGGGGGACCCAAATGATGCCACTTATCTTTTTGGTCCCCCTAAAACTATAGGACGCACACTAAATAGGTTGCACGCCCTATGGCTTGGCATATCTGAGCCTTAGGCTTGGGCATGCCAAGCTATAGGGTGTGTTCCCTATTTTGCATACTCCCTATGTGAGAAATAATAAAGGTCAAAACTTTGAGCTTCCATACCATTTTTTCCATCACAGCTGTAAGGTAGGAGGGGTTTTTAATCTCAGAATTGTGCATGTCATTCTTGGAGCTCATTTTCCTTCGTGGGTGCATTGGATTGCAACAACAATATCTCCATGACCCCTTAAGACCCTTTACAAGTATGTATCATGCATTAATGTATATTAAAGTGTCCTAAGGGGTCCTAATAGATTTTATGGGGTAGTAGGACACATCAATGTGTCCTAGAACCCCTTACGAACCCTTACCACACATTAATGTATGGTAAGGGGTACTAAGGGATCTTAATGGGTCCTAAGACACATTAATGTCTCCTAGGACCCCTTAACACCCCTTATGACCCCTTATGACCCCTTACCATGCATTAATGCATGGTAAGGGGTCCTAGGACACATTAATATGTCTTAGGACATCTTAATACCCCTTACAACCCTTTAGGACCCATTACCATACACTAATATATGGTAAGGGCTCTGAAGGGTTCTTAAGGAGTCCTAGGACACATTAATATGTCCTAGGACCCCTTAAGACATTTGAACACACCTTACAACCCATTACCACACACTTATGTATGGTAATGGGTCCTAAGGGGTTGTAAGAGGTCTTAAGGGGCCATAGGACACAATGCATTAAGACCCCTTACCATACATTAATGCATGGTAAGGGGTCCTAAGGGGTCCTAAGACACATTAATGTGTCTTAGGACTCCTTAAAACCCTTTAGGACCCCTTACAATACATTAATGCATGGTAAGGGGTTGTAAGGGGTCCTACGATACATGGACGTATCCTAGGACCCCTTAGGACCCATTACCGTGCATTAATGTGTGGTAAGGGGTCCTAGGGCCCCTTATGACCCCTTATAAACTTTATCAGACATTAGTGTATGGTAAGGGGTCGTAAGAGTTCATAAGGGGTCATAAGGGGTCCTAGGACACATTAATGTGTCCTAAGACCCTTTAAGACCCCTTATCATGCATTAATGTATAGTAAGGGGTTCTAAGGGGTTTTAAGGGGTCTTAAAACACATTAATGTGTCCTAGGACTCCTTAGGTTCCCTTACCATGCATTAATGTATGGTAAGGGGTTGTAAGGGGTCTTAAGGGGTCCTAGGACACATTAATGTGTCATAGGACCCCTTACCATGCATTAATGCATGGTAAAGGGTCCTAAGGGTTCCTAGGACACATTAATGTGCCCTATGACCCCTAACTATACATTAATGCATGGTAATGGGTTGTATGAGGCCTTAAGGAGTCCTAAGACATATTAATGTGTCATAGGACCCCTTATGACTCCTTAGGACCCTTTAGGACCCTTACCATACATCTTAGGAGCTGTAAGGGTTGTTAAGGGGTATGAGCTCTCTCTCAACTTCTCACCTTATCTCCTTCTCACCCTCTCACCGAGATTAGGTTGCCACCCATGACAATTGAAGAGGCATTTCCTCAATATCATAACTATTGGCCATCATGGGATTTTTTTTCTTTTTGGGGGATAAGAGAACTAAACTAAACTGCATAAAAATAGAAAGAACAAGGATTCCATTATGTGATAGACTTAGGGATATTTCCAAGCTTTCTAATGGAGAAACTGCCCCTGAAAAGCAGGATATTATACTTTCGCAATGTAAAAAGTGGAACTTGGTATGGGTATGTATTGGTTTGTGGTGACTAGTCATGCAAGTACTATACACTTTTCTACAATTCCTGGGGTTCGGGGTAATGGCCTAATTTTTTTTTGGTTAACTTGTCAAGAATTTTTTGGGTTGACTCATTAATCATTTCCCTAGTTTGACTTGTCAAGCATTTCCCTAGGTTGACCTATCAAGAAATTTTTAGGGTTAGGGTTTTTCTATAAGAAAATGGTGTTATGATTATGGCTTGTTAGAGAAAATAAGTATTGTAGCATTTTGCAGTGATATTGAGTTGCAAGGGATTGTTGGTTTTAATAAGTTGAAATTATTGAATAATAATATTGGACTCTCTATTTGGTGGATGTAGCCCAAGATTGGGTGAACCACGTTTAATTAGTGTCTTCTTGTTCTACTTTTTTAAACTTTATTCCTTTGCATTATTGGTTATATTTTCATGTAATTGTTATATTTTTGTCTGTTAATCCTAACAAGTGGTATTAGAGTGGGTTATTTTCATTTATCATCTGTAGGAAGGTCTTAGGATTGAGTGGGAATCTCACGATCGAGTGGGAGTAAAGGAAGATGAAGGTAAGTTGAAAGTTGAGAAGTTTAATGGGTAGAACATTCAGTTATAGAAAATGCATATGGAGGACTATCTCTATCAAAAGTATTTATGGCGTCCATTGGGAGGACTAAGAAATAAAGTCACAACTATGTCTCAGAAGGATTGGGATATTTTGGATAGAAAAGCACTTGGGAGTATTTGTTTATGCCTGACACAATCGGTGGCATTTAATATTAGAAAAGCGAAGACAGCTGAAGATTTGATGTAATCCCTAACGAAGTTATATGAAAAAGATTTTGCTTTCAAAAGGGGAACAAAATGATATACTACATGTTGGACATGTTCTATGTTAATAAGGACCAATTTAGTTTCAAGAAGGATGACAATGATTTGTTAAAGTGGTTCCAAACACTTTATTCGATCATCGCCCTATAGTTTGATCAATTTTTCAACTGGGCAGTACCTTACACCCCAGCAAGGGCCTTAATTCCTTTTCCCTTAATATAACTCTCCTGGGGGGTGAGGACATCAAGATAGTCATTCTTATGCTCAGGTAGTTTAACCATGGCATAGAAAATCATCACAGTTCCATTAAGAGATAGATACAGTGTACAAAAAGTTGAGAAACCATGTTTCAAGTGGTGCGGAGGAAAAGAGCCAAGGAATCTAGGAGATTAGAGGATGAATTACACAATAAGTCGTGTCAAACATAACAGACCATTTAGAATGATCCAGATGATAAGGAAGCACTGGAGAGATTAGCATACTCCAGGGACTCATTGAGAAAAGTGCAACAACACAAGATTAATGGTGCTAAAACTAGAGCAAGCTTTAATTGGATCAAGGATGGAAACAAGGGGGTCAAGATATTTTTTGCAGTTGCTAAAATGAAAAGAAGCTAAGATCAAGATTGATTGCATCTGCAAGGAAGAAAATACTATTAGTTCCTGGGAGGAGATTTTACAAGCCTTTGTTGACTTTTACTCCAAACTCTTCACCTCAAAGGAAGAAGGTTCGGGTATGGAGGGGGTGAGGAATACTATTAAAAACATTGTTCCTCCTCAAATTAGTGAGGAAGATGCTCTCACTCTATGCAGACCTATTTCAGTTGATGAAGTTAATGAGGCCATTCTTAATATGAGTAATGACAAGGCTCCAATCCTTGATGGACTACCTATTGAGTTCTATAAGGAGAACATAGAATGGATTGGTCAGGATTTGCTTCAGGTATACAATGAGGCTATTGAGGAAGGTACACTGGGATCAGTAATCAATACTAGAATTATAAAGCTTATTCCTAAAGATGGGGATAAGACACTTATCGAGAATTGGAGGCTAATTACCCTCCTTAACATGTCTTACAAAATTTTTGCCAAACTATTAGCTAGACGACTGGTGGATATTCTGCATAAAGTGATCAGCCCCACCCAAACTGGGTTTTTAAAGGATAGGTACATTTTGAAAATTTTGATCACTTGTTGGTAGACAATGGAGTGGGCTAGGAATTCCAAACAACAAGTCAAAATGTTATTGATTAACTATGAGAAGGCATATGATAGGATTGAGTGGAGATTCATCTTGATGATGCTAGAGGCATTGAGATTCCTCAAAGAATTTAATCAGATGGTGTTGGCATAAATAAAGGGAGTTACTATTGCAGTAGAGATCAATGTGACTAGATTTGGATCCTTCCCCCTATCAAGATCTATCATACAGGGTGATGACATTAAGTTTTTCCATTAGTATACTTAAGTGAAAAACATGATAAAGGTCATAGGTATAGGCATACCCGACAGATAGCACACTGCATAACCGATGAGATGACAATGCTTGTCGTGAAAATTCTAAGTATATAATTTCCTGACGAACACTGTCAAGTGTTGAACTGACGAAAAAGCATAAAGGACATCACCGACGAAACCTTGCCGACGGATCCAAAATCACTAAACTGATGGTACAATTTTAGGAACATCGCCGATAGAACAGAAAAGGAAAGGAACCTGACAAACAGTTCAATACAGGGACACCGATGGAGCAGAAGCCCGACAGAGCAAAGAATGAAAGAAACCCAACAGACTGACAGAACAACCCGACCATCAAAACCGACAGTCAATTACAGAACCCGCAAAAAGTGGATCTAACTTTTCATGTCAAATAAAACATTGTAATTCTATTTATAGAGTTTTAATTTATTTTAAATCATTACTTGAGGGTCAAGCAAGTATATTGTAAATGTTTTAAAGCATCCTAACGGATCTAAAACATAACTAACTAAAGATCAAGGTCAAGTTGTAAACCTTGAATCTAGAGTTAACTTGAAAAGGGTGAATCAAGAATGGACCTAGAAACTAGTATATATAGATGTTCAATCTTTTGTAATAGGAAGAGTTGAAAAATGTTGTAGCCACAAAGAACATCTAAGCAGCAGAAGTGAATTCATGCAAAAGTTCAGAAATAGATCATATCAGTTCTCAAGAACACAGACAAGGCTATCGACGAGCAGAGACAAGGTATCATTCAATCACTCAAGGTGATTACATATACATTGTAAGCTTTATAGGATATGTTTTCAGCAATTAGAGATTTCATATACTATCAGATCAACATTTATAATGTAGTTGCATTCTAACAAGTGAATCACATCAGAAATCCTTTAGTAGAAGGTGGACTTAACAGTTCTTGATAAATCTCTTAATAGAGTGCACATCTAACGGTGTTGCTAAAGCTTCAAACAAAGTAGATCCTAACAGGTATCCACTCTAATACTCCTAATAGGGTAGATCATCAGAAGTGATCAAATTGTAAGCCTTAACCAGCTCCCTTATTATCTGCAGATAGTGAAGTTTTGTGGGTGACATCCCCACTGCAGTTTTTACTTCCTAACAAGAGTTTTCTGTGATATCATATCTTGTGTTATGTGTTATTTACTTTCATGTATGTTTCTTGAATGTTTACACATGTAAAGAACTTATGTTATGATTTCACATAAATAAAGAAAGATGAACAGATAGATAGGCGAATATACAAATTTGATGACACAAAGGTTAATGGGCTAATCACATAAATGTTTTAGAGGTACTGATTCACCCCTCCCCTCTCAATACATCATTCCAGTAATTCCAACAATTGGTATCAGATCTAAGTCTCTTTCTTGAAAAGCTTAAAGACTTAAGAGAAAAGATCAAGACAATGGAAAAGTACAGACTGGACAAGGCTATTGAGAATGAGCAGTTACAAATTCAGATTTACTATGAGTAGTACAAAGAGGTGAGAGTAAGCATGAGAAAGTTGTTTGATGAAAGAAATACTATGGCAACTAGGCTTAATGAAAAATATTATCAAGAAGAGGAGATCCCATATTACTTCAACTCAGCTGAATCAACAAGCAAAGCATCAAACACATCAGTAGAAGAGATCACAAGTCTACAAGAGGTCAATCTACACTTGAAAAAGCAAATCAAGATGTTGCAAATTGGTCAAGAGACTTAGATGGTAAAAATTATTGATGTCATGAATGATTCGAGAAAAGCTGAATTAGAGAGAACATTGGCTATTGATGATAGGATGAAAATCACAAAGAAGCTACAAGAAAAGGAATCAGAGATTCAAAGACTTACTGATCATCACCATGAGATTACCAATCAGATTATTCTTATAATTCAAGAGGAAAATAGATTAAATATTGAACTCATTGAAAGAATATAGATCATCGGTGAGCTAAGAGAAGAGAATGAAAAGCTAAAGCATGAAGTCAGAATTCAGAATTAGCACAATGAATTAATCAAGAAAGATGAAGATAGAAATAAAAGAATGGATGATTTTCTTGACGGACAAAGAAGAGTCAACAACTACACAGGTCTAGAGTACGCCGACAATGGAGAATCATATAATCAATCAGATCAAAGGAATGCTTATGCAACTCCAAGAACCAAGAATTTGTCATGCAATCACTATGGAAAACCAGGCCACACCTCAAACATTTGCAAAAACAAAATGAAAGGTATTCCTCAATTGCAATCTACTTTCATTAGTAATTGTTATAAATGTCACAAGAAAGGACACAAGGCACATGATTGCAGATCCAAGGTGACAAATCCAAAGAAGGAAACCTACATGGACAAGTACTATCCTACCTGCAAAATGAATGGACATACACATTAGGAGTGTTGTAAAAAGAACAAGAAAGCATGGACACCAAAAGAACCTGATAATGGCTATAAACTGACAAGAATCGGTAACTCATGTTTGGGACTATAACACATGGGTAAACTGCACAGCATGTGGAAGGTATGGTCATATTGCTTCCAACTGTATGAAAAAATGGACTAGAAAACCAAGAGGTTGGACCAATCCAGGTATGGCATGTTTACATTGTCATAAGGTTGGACATGTGATAAAACATTGCAAAGACCGATTGACAGACACAAGCACTTATCCCAATGGAAACACCATTGATGACATCAAGAAGATGAGAAACAAGATGTGGAGAAAAGCTACAAACACTGAAGGTGTTGGAACAAGCAATGCAAATGATGACACCCCATCCAATGGATCTGGGGCATCATTATTCCCAACTAAGTTTCATAAGTAAGTATGGAACTGCATTATGACAAGTTATATTATGCATCGGTTCCATTACACATTGATCATATTGACAAAATTAGCATTATTGAAGATGCACTATATCGTTACTTGTAATATTATTGAAAAACAATTTCGTTGGTAAATGGGTACCAATAAGCATCGGTGAACACACACAGTAAAGTTGACACTACTTACTGAAATGTATTAGGCATTACACAAAAGCCAAGTCGCTAAGTATAACCGACATACATCGGTGATCTTTGAGCTGACAGAGGTTGTTGTCGCCATCTTACCGACAATCATCGATAAGATCACCAAAGCTGCTAGCCACCCTGAAACTTTGCGCCTACACCGATGATGTTATTTATACCTCAACTGAAGAACTCAGTCTTTGTACACCGATGAGCTGGTGGGCATTAATGACAACTTAGGGCACAAATAGTTATAAAAGTGTGACGAAAGAACTCATTTCGCACCCGTAATTTTTGAGCAACGAAGCAGAGCCGAGTAGAGTGATTGAAGAACAAAATGAAGTGCGACCTCAGCAAGATTCAAACACGACTCAATAGATTCACGGGCGATCACAGAGATTCAGTAAGTACCTACAATCACCAACCGCACTGTGTTTAAATTATGAAAAGCCCTAAATTTCAAGATACGATGGCATCTACTTCAAGAACAGCAAAATTGAAAGAGGATAAGAAGAAAATGATTAATCTTATTAGCAATAGTATTTGCGTTGAACCTAAATACAAGTTACACCCAGAAATTGCATCGCAACCCGATGATTCTAGAGCATTCTCCAGAATCCCACCTAGGGTTTTGCTGGTAGAGGACATAAGGTCCTATATACATTGCAAGATCTCAGAATTAGGAGATATAGACCTAGATAATTCCTATAAGGCACTATGTGATGACACTGGAAACCTGAAAGAAGAACTCAAGCATCTGGAAGTGAAAGGTCTAACAAATGCATTACACTTTCCTAGGGTTTTTAACACCGAATGGATACGGATAGTTCTTAGCAGAATGCATAACTAGACATTGTGGCTTGATGAGCCTAAATGAATAACAAAAGATGTTATTCATGCGGTTACTGGATATCCCACAACCAACAAGCCAAAATCTCACAAGCACCCATCCATGAAGGAAGTAGAAAAGTTAACAAGTGCAAAATTAGACAAAAGAGGTCTCAAGGTTAACACCATCACCGACGAGGAACTCAAGTTTGGTGCATGTGTGGTAGGATATAAAATCTTTCAGGCCAGCAGAATGAACAGCATAGCAAGCACTGCTATGAGAACAGCCTACAAGATCATCAAACTAGGAAAGAAGATGGATCTTGTAGAAATAATGCTAAATCAACTTGAGGAGAACATGAACACCATAAGGTCATCAAGGACAAACACTTGTAAGTTTGGTTCTCTTATTATGTGCATATTCTTTTACTTTGAAGAATACTTTCCTTCCATAAGCAAAGTAGTATGGGACATAAGCAAACCAGTCACCATACAGATATGTGAGCACATAGAATCATTAGGTACAGATTTTGATGACTTAATGAATTAATATTTCAAAGGATTTAAGGAAAATATGCAAGCAAGAACAATAATAATAGAGAGTGTGATAGAAGAACACAAAGATGATATATGTTTTATGGTAGATACTGATTTTACTTATATCAAACTAGTAGTACCTAGAAAATCTTGGCTATCACCACTGGATTATGAAATCCAAACAGGACAAGCTACAAAATGCATCAAGGCACTATTGAATGAACCATTGGACAACAAGAAACCAAGATTTGGCACTTATGAAGAAGCCAAACCAAAAATCAAGTCAGATCTTGTTGTCAAGAAAATTGTAAACAAGAAGAACAAAATGGTAAAGGACTTAACCAAGAAATTTGCAATTACTGAAGAAGGTGAAGAGGAAACAAAAGGAAAGGAGGAATAAACTGAGGGTCAGTCACCCATCGGTGAAGATACAGAAAAGAGTGATTTAGGGGCTACACATTCAAATTCATCACATCCTCCTCCACTAAAGAAACCAAGGACAACAGCTACTTCAAGGACAAGAAGCAAAATAGTAAAGGAAGCAACTCCTTCACCATTGAAGAAAGTGAGAGTGAGAACCTACAAGAGGAAACCAGTCTCACCAAAGGGGAAACAAACCAAAAGGAGGAAGTTAAATAGAACAAGAGAAGTTCTAGATGACTCAGCTATGGATGAAGCTGACATAGAGGTACAAAAAGAGAAAGAACCCTTGATTCCTAAAACCATTGATGAAATATGTAAAACAAATTTAGAATCACAATCTATTTCAGATCCTAACATTAGGAAATGGTTGAAATTTGATCCAGAGGATCAAAAAAAAATTGAAGACGCTATAATAGCTAAAATGTGCAAACATAACTATGTTCCACTTCAATTCAAGGAATATGAAGTACCCAAGGAGCTATCAGATAGATTGTCTGCAAGATGGACATTAGCACTTCATCAAGAAAAATAAATAAGAGAAAGAGTAGTTGCTACCCTTATGCCTTCTGAATCAAAGAAGGGAGAGATAGATGAAATGATGAAGAAATATGCAAACGAGTTCTCACCCAAAATGAGAGCATACAAATTTCTTCAAGGGAAGCTAATTGAGCTAGATCAGGAAAGCATCAAGAAGTGGTGTAAACTACTCAAAAAGCCAACTCAGGAAGCTAGCCCGGAGAAACAACACATCATCATCAAAGATGCACAGAATGATTCATCAGTTGAATTGGACAGAGAAGAGAGTGATACAGGAGGCCTCAAAAATACTGAAGTTGCAGATGAGGTATGGCTCGACACTACTCTTGACAAAACTCAGAGTGAAGAAAGCCAAATTCCAGCAAGCCCAACTCATATTGACTTGGATGATGAAGTAGAGGTTACCAAAGAAGAATTGAAAATACAAGGTAACATAAATGAGGATGTCAATGATGAAACAAGGTTGGATAATATCATTAATGACATTACAGGAAAAGACCCTGCAGAAGATGTGCAAAAAGATGAAGATGTCACTGCTGCACAAGGTGATACCAACGAACATGACACACTTACTGGAACTGCAGAGGTAAACAATCCGACCAACATGAAAATATTGATAGAAGCTATTGGAATTAACTCTAGTCAGGATAAATTATCTAAGAAAGATGATAACATACCCGATGACATGAGTAATGATGAAACTAAAGATGCATTAGACACACAAAAGGATACAGACACAGAGATGAAGGATGCAACTGACACTCAACAAAAGTTGTCTATTGAAAAAGACAAAGGAGAAGATACTACCAAGGATGAAACATTGAGAAAGGATGAAGAAAAAGAAAAGAGTGAAGAAGTTAAGCAAGATGATAGCATGAAAGAAAAGGAAGAAAAATATGTTGTGACACCCAAGGCCACTGAAGAGACATCTTCACACAACCAACAGGCGGAATCTGAATAGAAGCAACAAGAAGCTTCATCTTCTCGACCTTCACCTACTATATCAATTCAATCTCAAGATATACAAATGGAAGTTCACCAATCTGTCTCCCAACAAAAGAAGAAGAAGAAAGTAATAAAGAAAGATATCTTAGATGTAACACTTGATGAGGTGTTTGAAATACCCAAGTGGGATGTATCAACTTTAGATACTAAAACACTTCAAAAGTTTGGAGTGATATGTCAAAGAAAATCCCTACAGGAGAAAATGAGAAAAGCACATAGGGAAGCTCAAGCACTTGACAAAGCTAGGGATATACTACATCAACTTGTTCCTGAGGTAAAAGTTAAAAATGACATATCAATCATGGAACAAGGTAAAGCTCTCTGAATTAGCAAGTCAATTAGAACCAATGATTGCAAAAGCTATTACCTTAGTAAAAAAATTGTGCACACTTGACAATCTCACAAAAGAGAATGGTGAAAAGTTGTCCCAATTAGATTTAGATCTGACAGCAAGTGCACAAAGTTTAACCTCTAATGCAAATGTAATAAAGTTGCATCATGAAAAGATCACAGAGGTAAATAGGTTAAGATAAGAGATATGGGATGCAGAGACACAGTTTAGAAATGAGGTTACCGAGCTGCAAGCTCACATATTGCCAAACCTCACTACTCTGCAATAACACATTACAAATGCAAGGAATCTGATCTCGACCCCGGAGATGTCTGTGGTAGACAACATCTATGATATGTATGTGAGGATATCACTTAAGCACATGGCTCTCAAAAATTTGAAGGAGAAATGGGAAAAGATGATGGAGGAAATCAAAGCCTCACACTCCCACATTTTTGAAAAGTTGTAAGTACCTTTGCCCTTATTATCAAAAAAGGAGGAAAATGGATATGTATGTTGTATGTACAGCAGGAATAGTTATGTACAATATATCAAATATCTCATAAAATGGAAACAAAAAATAGGGAAGGCAATTATATGTACATAAACTTACACTTATCGGCATATGCATAGGGGGAGTTATGAAATGAATAAGGATGAAGTATACATAGGTTTACATACTAATACATTAAGTATGTTGTGCATATCAATTTTTTATACTAATGTCAAAGGGGGAGATTGATGACATTAAGTTTTGCCATTAGTATACTTAAGTGAAAAACATGATAAAGGTCATCGGTCTAGGCATACCTGACAGATAGCACACTGCATAACTGACAAGATGAAAATGCTTGTCATGGAAATGCTAAGTATAGAATTTCCCAATGAACATTGTCAAGTGTTGAACCGACGACAGAGCATAAAGGACATCACCGACGAAACATCGCCAACGGATCCAAAATCACTAAACCGACGGTATAGTTTTAGGAACATTGCCGACAAAATAGAAAAGGCAAGGAACCCGACAAACAGCTCAATACAGGGACACCAATGGAGAAAAAGCCTGACAGAGCAAAGAATGAAAGAAACCCAACATACTGATAGAGCAGCCCGAGCATCAAAACCGACAGTCAGTTACAGAACCCGTAAAAAGTGGATCTGACTTTCCACGTCAAATAAAACACTATAATTCTATTTATAGAGTTTAATTTGTTTTAAATCATTACTTGAGGGTCAAGCAAGTATATTGTAAATGTTTTAAAGCATCCTAAGGGATCTAAAACATAACTAACTAAAGATCAAGGTCAAGTTGTAAACCTTGAATCTAGAGTTAACTTGAAAAGCGTGAATCAAGAATGGACCTAGAAACTAGTATATATAGATGTTCAAT
>MU224518.1:183377-200419 GCA_018584345.1 Thuja plicata
ATCTAAAACATAACTAACTAAAGATCAAGGTCAAGTTGTAAACCTTGAATCTAGAGTTAACTTGAAAAGCGTGAATCAAGAATGGACCTAGAAACTAGTATATATAGATGTTCAATCTTTTGTAATAGGAAGAGTTGACAAATTATTGTAGCCACGAAGAGCATCTAAGTAGCAGAATTGAATTCATACAAAAGTTTAGAAACAGATCATATTAGTTCTCAAGAACACAGAAAAGGCTACCGACGAGCAGAGACAAGGTATCATTCAATCACTCAAGGTGATTACATATATATTGTAAGCTTTATAGGATTTGTTATCAGAAATTAGAGATTGCATATACTATCAAATCAACATTTATAATGTAGTTCCATTCTAACAAGTGCATCACACCAGAAATCCTTTAGTAGAAGGTGGACTTAACAGTTCTTGATAAATCTCTTAACAGAGTGCACACCTAATGGTGTTGCTAAAGCTTCAAACAAAGTAGATCCTAACAGGTCTCCGCTCTAATACTCCTAACAGGGTAGATCATCAAAAGTGATCAAATTGTAAGCCTTAACTGGCTCCCTTATTATCTGCAGATAGTGAAGTTTTGTGGGTGACATGCCCACCGCAGTTTTTACTTCCTAACAGGAGTTTTCTGTGATATCATATCTTGTGTTATGTGTTATTTACTTTCATGTATGTTTCTTGAATGTTTACACATGTAAAGAACTTATGTTATGATTTCACATACATAAAGAAAGATGAACAGATAGATAGGTGAATATACAAATCTGATGACACAAAGGTTAATGGGCTAATCACATAAATGTTTTAGAGGTACTGATTCACCCCTCCCCTCTCGTTACATCATTCCAGTAATTCCAACACAAGGTTGCCCTCTTGCCCCTGCCCTATTTGTTATTGTGACAGACTCTTTGTTTCATATTCTCAGGGACAATCTATCTCCCCAAAGTTAAGGGTATTTTGTTGTCAAATAATGAGGAACTGTCTAATGTCCAATTTGGGGATGACACTTCTATCATTATAGAGATGAATGAGATTAACTTCAAAAATCTCATGAATAAGCTGGAGATTTTTTGCCTGGCTTCAGGTAGCAAAGTGTCCATTCCTAAGTCCACCTTGCAAGGGTGGGATGATTCCCCACCTAGATGGTGTAATTAGTTTATCTTCTCATAGGGGGGGCTTTACATGAGGTCAGATACCTAGGCATACCATTCTCAGTCAATCTTGTCTTGAGAGCCATGTGGGAATGGATGAAGAATAAGATTGAAGGGAAGGTAAACAAGTCGAAAAACAAATTCATCTCTCTGATAGGGAGATTAACAGTATGTCAAAAGATTATATTTGCATACTCAGTATACTACTCATCGGTCTGGATTTTTAATCAAGCATAGATCAATTTCATCCAGAAAGTAATCAGATACTTTATGTGGTCTAGTGGAAGAGGAAAGAAGAGAAAACATGCAGTTACGTGGGACTGATGTATCAGGGCTACTGAGCAAGGAGGACTGGGTCTGAAAGACTTAAGATGGAAAGGTATTGAATTAGTTGTCAAATGGATTGCCAAAGCTACTCAAGGGAATCAGCCTTGGAAGAAACTGATCAGGAACAATATTAGCAAAGCTACTCCTACCCATTCTAAGTCTTGGAAAAACCTTCCTATTAATGACCTTCTATTAGGTAAGTTCAATTGTGAGTAGCACGGTCTGCTATTTTTTAGTCTATTTGGAAGGGATGGGAAGAGGTTAGATATTGTGTCTCATGTAATGGTATCTTTGACCAAAATTAGAACATATGTGGAGAAAAGTCCATTTGGTGGAATCTTAGTAAGGGGGATAAGCCCTTGGCATTGTTGCAAGGATGCTCTGCAAGGAAATGAAACTCTTTGGGAATCAAGTCTTTATCAGATATCATTAGGAATGGGGATTTGGTCTCTTGGGCGGAGCTAGTAGATAAGTTCAATCTTCCCCCTTCTCACTAGAGGACCTACTCCATTCTAAGGGAGGCATGCCTTCCCCTCAAATTTCCCAGATCCTCATATGTTAATTTGGATAGGCTTGACTTGCTTAAATGGTCTAATGGTACTCCCTTTGGAATAATAAAGTCAAGTCGGTGTATAAGATTCTTGCTGGAACTGATGTTATTTTTGAACATCTTAATACAAAATGGAACCTTAACTTGCATTATGCTGCTTGGAGTAAACATTGAATGAAATTGTGGCATACACCTACTGAACCTAAAGTCTTGTGTTTCATGTGGCATTTTCTTCTGCATAGGTTGTCGGTTAAGAAAATTGATGGGGAACCAAATACCTGCTCATTTTGTCATGAACCTAAATCTATTCACCACATTTTATTTGACTGCTTCTTTGCCAAGGTTGTTTGGAGTTTCTTTGGTCTGAAACTTAATGGTAACTTTTCTTTATTGGAGGTTATTTTTGGGTCTATAATGGGTCTGGATAAAAGATGTAACACTTTCTGGTCTATTCTTTCTCTCCACATTATTTGGCATATTTGGAAGCTTAGGAATGCTGATATATTCAATAGTAGAGGTAGAATTCTTACCAAGTCTCTATGGAGGCTCATTATTCAAAATGTTTTTATGCAGGTTACCATGGTTGTGAAGGTAAAAGAACACAAAGCATTGGGAGTTATCAAAGAGATTCAGAGTGTTCTGGATAGAGAACAAGTACCATGAAGCATGTCTACTAAAACCAGTGTATAATTTGATTATGATGTTACCATTAGACAGATGTTGGAATAGATCAAGGAAAGAAAAAGAGAACAGGAAACCAGAGCCAAAGAGGTCAGGATTGCATAGGGGGGTGTCTCGATTACTTCCCCAGTGTTCAAGACCTTGAGGCGGAGTGTTGCAGGGAACCTAGGGAATCTTCATAGTCCTAAGGAAGGGATACAAAGGATAGGTGTGAATAATGATCCTTTTGGGTCATGAAATACAATAATGAGACCATTTATAAGGTCAATTGGATATAAGGTGATTTTATAAACCTAGATGCCAAATTTAACCAAATGTCCTAATAAGGTTGAATAAGTGATTTATTAGAGATTTAGTTGATTTTGGTCTTGACATGGATAATTTGATCCATTTTTGTCTTTATATTTGTATAATAGGTGCATTAGAGAAAAAGTGCAAATTTTGTCATGAAAATGAAAAAACTTTCCATGCAATATTGTAAAGTTGCTCGACAACTTTTTCAAAACTTGCTTGAAAGTGCAAAATGGTGGTTAACCATTTGAATGGTATTTATATTTTTTGCGAAGAGTCTTTATAGACACAAGGAGGTCTAACATCAGGAGGGATGATGTCAGATGTTATGATAGTGTACGGAACTTTGAATAAATCAATAAACAAACCCTGAATTTCTGGAAATTTCACTATTTTCTTGCATGCTAAGGACTTGTACAGTTTGAGAATGATATAATTTTGTAAGTTTGTGATAGTGTAATTTTTTTTTTTTATTATTCTTTTGGTTTGAACGGATTTAGAATTCATTTGTGAAAGTAATTCAAGTTTTGCTACTGATTGGTCTAGATAGCCCCAAATTTTGAGGGAATTTTGGAAATGGCCCTCTAACATACACTCCCACCATGGAAAACACATGACCCTATGGGGAATTAAATTTAGGGGAGTGTTCTTAGAGATTACAGGAGTGAAGGGTGAGGGGTGTTGGTTTTCTATGTTTCCAAGCAAGCCCTAGGCTAAACATTTCTACGTGTTTAGCTAGGAAAGTTTGAGAAAAATGGAGACAATCGATCAATTGGATTGATTTGACTTGGTGAGTGGGTGGTTTGGATCATTTTGAGGTAGGAGAAGATTTTTGAGGCCTTCAAAAGTTTCTGAGAACTCATCCTTTCATATTTGCTTTTTTATCCATGCCTGGTCTGGCCAATTAGGCATGTGAACCTAGCAGGTGTTTGGGGTGCAGGATTAGTTTCTAACCAAGCACTCTTGGAATCAAAAAGAGTTTGATAAAGAGTATCTATATTTGAGATCACTCACCAAGTTGTTTAGAATTCTGGGAGTAAATATCAAAAAACCAGTGGGTTAGGGCTAGTAGGAATTATGGTCCGAATTGGAAAAGTTGTGTTGTGGGTGTGAGAGGATCCAATAGGGAGTTGGATCTTAGTGTTTGGGGTCCCTAGTGACTATTTCCACCACTACCTTCAAGACCCTAATAGTGTAGGGTAGTTTTCATAAGTTGGGCTCATTTAGGAGATTGATTCCTAAAGAAGAAATATAAGACTAAGATAGTCTTAGAGAGAAGTTTGGGGTGTCTAAGAGACAAGTAGACCCTAAAGTGAAGTAGTGGTTGTGCATCTCTACACCAAATGGTGTCAGAGCCACTAAGATCCTGATTGGAAGGCAGGAGTAAGACAAGATGTCTGACATTGAAGGCAATGAAGGGGATGGATTCCCTGTGAATGTAACCAACAAGGAGTTGGATAAAATGCTCAAGGAGCATATGGAAAGAAGCAAGAGTATGGAAGATGATCTATCAAGATTGAAATATCAACAAGGAGGAAAGAGGAATGTTGATGAGGAATCAGAAGAAGAAGATGAGGTAGACGAAATACTAGCACCAAGAAGACCAGTGGTACCTGATGACCAGAGATTGTTCATAGAATCCCTTGAGAGGGTGGGGAGAAAAGACTCCAGGACAGATCTACCCATCTTTGATGGTTTTGGAATAATGGAAGGGTGTGTACTAAGAGGGGAGGGGTGAATCAGTACCATTAAAAACTTTTACAATTTAAATCATAGTACTCATTACTTGCATAACCGACCACTGTAGTTTTTCTACTGCATGCATGCAATATCATATAGCATAAATGTAAATGCATGTAAACAAACATTAAAACATTCATGAAACACATTTACACATGACACAAGTATTTGATAATGCAGAAACCCTTGTTAGAAGGTAAAAACTGCAGTGGGGATGAAACCCACAAAGCTTCACTATCTACAGAATGGAAGGTGCATGTTATGGCTACAAGTTGTGATCACTTCTGATGATCTTACCATGTTAGGAGTAACATGTCAGACTTGTTAAGTCTACTCGGTTAAGATATTTTAGCGACATAATGTATGTGTGCACTCGGTTAAGAGATTTACAAAAAGACTGTTAAGTCCACCTTGTGAAAGGATTTTATTGTTTGCTACAATTGTTAGAGAGTAACAAAATATATGACCTGATTGCTGTAATATCAAATTGTTGATTATAGATCCATTAAGTACACAAAAATATATATCACCTTATTGTGATGGATAATACCTCTATTCGACTCGGTAGCCTTGTATGTAGTTCTTGATAAACTGAATTCTCCTTTATCTGTCCTTGTGCATGAAACTCTTTGTCTAATCCATAGATGTCTTTGGCGGCTACAATCATCATATTCTTGATTAATTATTACATCTATATACAAAAGTTTTGACCTAATTAGGTTTCACACTTTTCTTGAAAAACTCTAAGATCAAAGGTTTACAACTTGACCTTGATCTCCTAGTTTGCATGAATACAATCAGTTAACTAATTACATCCATAATTAAAAATTTTATTGATCCACAAAAAATATTTATCCAGCTAAGCAAAAAACTATTTTAAATATCAAAGTGCTTTAGCTGACGTGTAGATAAGATCCACTTTTCTTGGTGAAATGTTGTCTCTCGATGTAGACTGGTGCTCAGTGATGTCTTCGTAGACTGGTGCTTGGTTAATATACTGCTCGGTGTTCAAAAAAATTTGGTGATCATTGTTCTTGGTGATCACTACACTCAGTGAGTGATGTCGCTCGGTGAGAGTTGTTGCTTGGTGAGTGTCGTCGCTCGGTGATCATGATCGACCGACCAAAACTGGCTGCTTGTATACTAATGACAACTTCTGATCCTTTATCGATTATCAAGATGGATGTAGATGAATGCATGGAATGGTTAGAAGCCCTAGATAACCATTTTGAGAGTGAAGACACTCCAGATCACCAAAGGGTTAATATAGCAAAATAAAAAATGAATGGGACTGCATTAAGTTGGTGGAACTTCTTGTAGAATGAAAGGGTTGAGAGTGAGAAGAACCCTATTACATCTTGGAAAAGGATGAGAACAGAAATCAAGAAACAATTCATGCCTGAAGACTATGACATAGTGATGCATAGGATGTTAGGATTGGATAATACTGAGAGGGGGCGTGAATCAGTATTATAGTACTTTATTAAATTCTTCAACCATTTAAATATCAACCATAAACTTGCAGTAAAGAAAAGAACATAAGAAAATGACACAATACTTATAACACCATATTTTTTTTTTGAGGAAACCCTGGCCAAGGGAAAACCTCAGTGGGAATGGTACCCACAAGCATGCACTAAAGCATAATGTCCATGTAAGGAGACATATCCCTATTAGGAGATGAATATTAAATAGTACATTTCCTTGTTAAAGGAATAACAACCATGTTAAAGGTTCACAACACCCTGTTAGGGGCCAACTAAGATTAAAACTCTTACAATATCTTTCAGGTTACAAAGTGTTCTCAGTCATGAACAAAAACAAGCAACACTAGTGCTTAGATAGTTCCTTTATAGTTCTTCAATGATCTCTATCATTCTCTGCTCTTCTATTCTCTCAAAAAATCATCCAATTGTCACACAAACTCTCTTGCAACATTGCTTCACAATCTTTATCAAAAAGATCTTACATATATATCTCACAACTTTACAAAGTCGACTCTCAGTATGAATATTACAAATATTAATAAGTCATCCTTCAATACAAAATACATTTAATATAGTAAACATTAAATGCATAGTCAGCGCTCTTGCATGGTCAATTTGGAGGTTATCAACAACCAAAATACAAATTTGATTGTCTGGAGTCCAATCCATACTCCCTCAATATTCGCTACTGTCAAACTGCTTTGTTTCGTTGTTCTGTTGCAGTATGTTTGTCTTCAATTTTGTCTAACTCACCGTAGACTCAACCAAAACAAAATCAATCTTAGGTGGAGGTCATACATACCCCATACTATCTTTCGCTAAGCTCGCTTGCCCTAAATCATCGATCTTGATCTTTGACACCCAAAACACTTATATATCTCTGCTTCTATACTTAGTCGATTTTTGAATCACCAAAACTCATCTTTTTCTAGAATCGGTCTGAAACCCAAATGTGTTGCCATAAATGACAACCAAAAATTAAATCACATTTACACAAAATTGATTACTTGCCAACAATCTCTCCCTTTGGCATTGATGGAAACACTTGTCCAAAAAAATGAATAAGTGTTCCAACTAATCTATCTCCTCTATAACCTTTTCTTTTTCTTTTCTCTTTTCTTTTCTTTTCTATATAAAATCTATATTTTTATTTTTTCTTCTCTTCTCCCCCTTTGACAACAATGACAAAGGTGCATATATAACAAATGGTTTTAATTCTTTCTCACCAGTTTCAAAATATCCTGAAAGGAATCTTCCAAGATCTTCACTTCTGCAGTCCATGTCTTGAACAAAATTTGGCTAATGTGAATTAAGTCATTCAGTGCAAATGATGTGGTCTCAGCTTCTTTCAAGTCTGTGGGCAAAGATTTATCTAGTGAATCTATCACTTTCTCCAAGTCTGAGAGATGAACCTCAAGTATTGATAACTTGGGAGTGATAAAGCTTTTTAGCAAATTGAATCTTGTCAATACTCTCCCTTTCTCATTATCTAGTACACTGAGTTTAGCCAAAATCCTTGTGACCTCTTTGTCTAGCTCTGTTTTGGATTGTGAATATGTTTCACAACCAACCATAATACTATTTAGAGTTGCCCTCTCTTTGGCAATGATGTCTTCTACATTTTGAATATTCCTTATTGGATTCATGCAATAACTGAATAATTTTCTCCCATGCCCAATGTAGCTTCTTGCATTTGTCAAGCAAGTCTTCACAATGCCTAAATCTCATGTTATAGATTTGCAGATTGTTGTTAGCTTCTTCTCTGAGTAGGTCTTTTATGTCTTTTCTTCTGCTATCTTCAGTAGGTTTTCATAGTGCCCATCAAATTCATCATCAAGTGTGATTCTCAGATTCTCAATGTCATCTTTATTCTGGAAAACAATAGGTGTTGGAAGCAATTTGTTTACAGTATCAATTGCTCTTGTGATGACTTTTTCCTTCTTTTCTCCTTTCTGTTATGATCTCTCCTTTGCTTTGTTCAAAGTAGTAAATGCCAATTTTACTAGCTCTACTTCATCCATGTTGTCAACATTTATATCACTTCTTGCCAACAATGAAATGGCTGATGTGTTTACCTCTTTCTTTTCATCCTCTTTCTGAGCTGTCTTCTTTTCTTCTTCCTTCTGCTCTTCTTCCTTCTTATATTCCTCTTCCATTTTATGTTCCTCTTCCTTCTTTTGTTATGCCTCATCTGCCACAGAAGTATCCATATTCCCTGAAAAAGGGTCCTTCTCATCTTGAGATGTGTCAAGAGTTACTGCTACACCATAAACATAGAAATCTGGTGATGGATCTTCTTTGCTCTTCTCAGTAGTCTTTGTTTCCTTAGATCTCTCACCCATTCCCAATTGTGTGGGCGATGTGGTCTTAGGAGGTGAGGGCTTGCTAGAAGTAGAACTCATCAGAATCTTCTCTAATGCCTTCTGAGTTTCCTCAGTGACTTTATCATATTTCCTTGCCATGATTTTCAGTAATCTCACCTTGGTCCTTAGTAGAGGCTTTAGTTCCTTGTAAATTCTGTCCCTTTCTTGGACTGATATCACAGGCAGCATGTTATCTATTTCTTGGTTTCTGATTGTATCATCTTCAATTTGTGCAACATAGTTTCTTATTTCCAATCTCCCATAAAGGTCTATGGGTATGCTTCCTTCAATCTCTAACAGTGTCTTCTTAATAGTAAGTAGGTGCTCTATCACAATGTCTTCAATTTTTAGTTTGTCTGCCTCTTCATACCTGTTATAATATATATCAATTGTAACCAATTTTCCTTGCTCTAATGCTCTTTTCTCTAGCATCTTTATGTCAGGTTTCCAAATGTGTTTTTATGTTTTCTTCTCTTCTCTTGTTGTGCTCTGCTCTTTAGGTGATGTATGCATGCTTGATCTTGTTACTCTAGAAGTGACATTTTTCAGTTTGAGTTGTTTTTTGTTGAGGAGGAGGTGGGATGTCTACCATTATTACCTCAGGAGTGGAAGGGGTTGTGGTACTTCCAATTGAAAGTCCAAGTGACCTTTCTATCATCTTCTTCTTGACTTATTTAATTTCCTCTTCTATCAATCCTTCTTTAACTCCACAATCATGTACAAGATTTTCTATCTTTCTCTTTCTCATACCTCTAGTTTGTTCTTCTCTCACTTTTGCTGAATTTTCTTCATAAGTTCCCCATCTTTCCTCTATTGTATCAATCTTTGATGCAAGGACATGTTCTACTTGCATGGTAAGCACTTCAGAACTCACTTCATAACCCATGGGGTAACACCATTTCTTCCTGGGTATGACTGCTTCAAAACATACACAACCAGTTTCAACCATGAAATAGATTGTATCTTTGTATTTATCAACAATGTCTTCATGTATTATGTACCTTGTCTTCATTTGTCTCTATAGTATCTTGATCATACCAAATAATTCACCATCAACCCAAGTAGCATTATGTATTTTGTAGCTCTGTGAAATCAATATGCTAGTGGGTACTCCAGACTTCCAACCACTAGGATGTAAACCAGGAAACTTGTGCTCAATATAAATGAACATATGCATCAGCAATGAACCAAACCTGAAGGTTTTCAATTTGTCCTTCTTCACAAGCTTCACATTTTCAAGGAATTGTTGTGCCAGAACTTCGCATAGATTATACTATATATTTTCTTTCACCATTCTCCATGCCATCATGATGACTCCAGCAGATATTGGATTAGGTCTGTTACTGTAGTAGAACTTGTACCCAAGTATCATCGCAATCAATCTTACATCTTGCTGAAAGATGTCATTTACTATCATTGTCCGTCTGTCCCATTTAGAATGAGTTAGGGTTTCAAATTCTTTCTTCACATGCTTCTCCGCAATAGGAATGACTCCAGTGTTGTCCAATCCAGTGATTTCATGAATTAGGTCACTATAAATCTTTACAGGTTGATCACTAATCCAAATAAACTGATCATGAACCCTACTTAACAGTATTTTTAACCATTCATCTTCATCGAATTCGCATAAATCCAGTATTTTCATTATACTCAGTTGATTGATATGTTTTTATTCTTCTCTCATGACTCCATTGTCAATCATATACTCCATCTCAGTTGATATGTCATCAATTCCCAGTATGTCATACTTACAATGTATGTAATCCCTAATATCTTCTACGTGTAACACGCCATATGGGGTTTGGGAAAATGCTCCCTCTGGATCCTCTTCGCATGATTTGAATGTATGTTTCTTAAACTTATACCTAGGTCTATCTATAACATCGAGAATAATAGGTGCATCCATGGCTAGATGATGTAAAATACCTTTCTGTCGTTGAATTCTGAGTTTATCCTTCAATTGATCACGTGCGGCCAATGTAGAATAATTTGAACTTATCTGCTCTCTGATTTCCTTATCTCTCTCTTCGTCAAATGGTAAAGAGATAAGTCATAAAGTGGTTTTTTATACAAGTTAAGTCATGAATTTCACTTTCACTTAAAACCGTCTAGTCGGCTGTTAGATCTCGTGAACAAAATATGTGTGTCAGCTGATGTTGCGCTCTTAGATGTATACTTCATGATGTTGGCCAAGCTTATACCCAAGCTCGCATGAGCTCAATCCATGAATTTTGGGGCAGGATATATTATGTTATCTATATCCAATGCTCCCCCTAAGGCCATGATCGGCCAATTAAGTTGATTCTGTCTTGCTACCATCAGACGAAGATCCAGTAGCCTCTATTGACTCTCCCTGAACTGATGTCTCACTAGTTTCTTTGATCTTCCATATCTTACCACTGTTGTTGTCTTCTGCCTTCTTGAAACAACTTTCAAAATTACTCTTCACATCTGCAACACTCTTACCAATATCATTTCCATTCTTATGTGAATTCATAGGAGGTGGTACTCTTATGTTGTCAGATCCATTATGCCTACAAAATTTTGCTATATGTCCTGGATTATTGCATTTGTAACATATAGGAGGTCTTCTTTCCTGATTGACTTATAGATTACAGTATTTCGTAATGTGTCCAATGTTATTACATTTGTAGCATGTAGGTTTCACTGTAGGTTCTCTTCCATTGTCTTGTCTATATCTTGATTGATTAGGTTTTCTGCATTCTGATTTCTTGTGCCCATATCCATTACAGTTAAAACAATAACCAGAAAAGATTCTAAAATGAGCATTACCTCTACAGTCTCTCTTCATGTGTCCAAATCTGTTGCAGCCAAAGCATCTACCTCTAAAGGGTCTGATTTTCTCTTTAGGTTCTTCAATAGAAGGTTTCTCAGCATCAATCTTCTCATTTGATTTCTCTTCTTGATTCTTTGAACATTTAGCTTCATTGAAGCCAATACCAGTCATTTCACCTTTAGGTTTTTGTCTATCTCTCTATTCATCAATCAAATCACTGTTGGTGTGAAGTTTCTCAATGTGATTCTTTTCTTCAACAAGTTCACCTTTTATAATTTGATTGTATTTCTCCATTTCCAAATACTTGTTCTTGTTGTTGCCAGCCTCATTCTTCATTTGATCTAATGCATTGTTCAAAGCTTCTTCAACTTTCTTCTTTGCATCCTTCTGTACCTGTATTTCTTTAGCCATAGTCTCATTTTCAAGTTTCAAAGTTTCATTCTCTTCTTTTAGTTGCTTTACCTTATCTAAATTGTCTTCATCTGAATCCTCTTTTATCTAAACCACAAGATCTTGCCTTTGATTTCTGGAAATCTCAAGTTGAACTTTGAGTTTCTTTATGAATTTCTCAGCTCTACGCATGTTGAATTTTAATTCTCCATTCTCTGTTTTTTTTTTATCAAGGTCTTCAAGTGCAACATCAAAGTTTTCTTGCAAACTGTCCAAATCCATTCTAATCTCCCTCAAGCTGTTAGACTTTCTCTCCAAGGGCCAAATGCTCTGATACCAATTGTTAGGATTGGATAATACTAAGAGGGGGGGTGAATCAAAATTATAGTACTTTATTAAATTCTTCAACCATTTAAATATCAACCATAAACTTGCAGTAAAGAAAAGAACATAAGCAAATGACACAGTACTCATAACACCATATTTTTTTTTGAGGAAACCCTGGCCAAGAGAAAACCTCGGTGGAGATGGTACCCACAAGCATGCACTAAAGTATAATGTCCCTGTAAGGAGACCTAGCCCTGTTAGGAGCTGAATATTGCATAGCACATTTCCTTATAAGAGGAATAACAACCCTATTAAAGGTTCACAACACCCTATTAGGGGCCAACTGATCTTACAGCTCTTACAATATATTTCAGGTTACAAAGTGTTCTCAGTCATGAACAAAAACAAGCAACACTGGTGCTTAGATAGTTCCTTTATAGTTCTTCAATGATCTCTACCATTCTCAGCTCTGCTATTCACTCAACAACTCATCCAACCGTCCAACAAAATCTCTTGCAACATTGCTTCACAATCTTTATCAAAAAGATCTTACATATATATCTCACAACTTTACAAAGTCGGCTCTCAGTATGAATATTACAAATATTACTAAGTTGGCCTTCAATAAAAAATACATTTAATATAGTAAACATTAAATGCATAGTCTGCGCTCTTGCATGGTCAATGTGGAGGTTATCAAAAACCAAAATACAACTTTGATTGTCTGGAGTCCAAGCCATACTCCCTCAATCTTTGCTACTATCAAACTGCTTTGTTTCCCTGTTCTGCTGCTGTCTGTCTGTCTTCAATTCTGTCTAACTCACCGTAGACTCAACCAAAACAAAATTGATCTTAGGTGGAGGTCATACATACCCCATATTGTCTTCCTCGAAGCTCACTTTCCCTAAATCATCAATCTCAATCTTCGACACCCAAAACATTTATGTATCTCTGCTTCTATACTTAGTCAATTTCTGAATCACCAAAACTCATCTTTTTTGGAATCGGTCTGAAACCCAGATGTGTTGCCATAAATGAAAACCAAAAAGTAAATCACATTTACACAAAATTGATTACTTTCCAACATAGGAAGTTGCATGGATTGAGGCAAAAGGACCTTTATGTGAATGCCTATACAGAGGAGTTTCACAAACTTACTCTTAGAGACAAGACCTCTAAAATAGAGAAGAAAAAGTTTGCTAGGTACATGAATGGACTGAGGTAGTACATTCATGATGAAATCACCATGTTCAATCCAGAATTAGTACATAGATGTTTCCAATTAGCACTCAAGGTTGAAGAGAGAGAGAAAAAAGGAAGGTTGAACAACAAAGAGGAGGAAGAGATGGTAACTTGAACATATGAAGAGGGAGAAGTAATGTTGGTGGTCCCTCAAAAATATTCCAAGGAGAATCCAGTAACCAGGAAGGACAAGAAGGAGAATCTAGTCAAAGAGGTGGATTCATGGGAAAAAGAGGAAATAGTAGAGGAAGATTTTGGGGTAGAAGTTCAGGAGTGTTCACAGGAAGATTTTTCAACTGCAATCAAGTGGGGCATCAAGCCTCAAGGTGTCCAGAGAAGAAAATAAACAAAAATCAGGGTGGAGAGAGGAGGATACATCTAACCCAAGAAGATGACACACAAAGCATACAAGGACCAATAGGAAATGCAGATCCAGAGCAAGGTGACTGTTTGATGTTCAATAGAAATTTATTGAAGGCTCCTGCAACCAAAGAACCACCCCAAAGAAAGACTTTATTCGGGACATATTGCAAGGTGAAAGGTAAAGTGTGTAAGGTAATTGTAGATTCAGGCTCCACTGATAATCTTGCATCTGTTGAGATAGTTAGTAAACTAGGATTGAAGAAAATACCCCATCCTAACCCCTATAAGGTGTCTTGGTTAAATAAAGAACAACAACCTATGGTAAATGAACATGTATATGTGGAGTTTCAAATAGGATACTACCAAGACAATATTCGTTGTGATGTTGCAGAGATGGATGCCTGTCATCTACTGCTAGGGAGACCATGGTAGTATGATGTGAATTCCAAGCATGATGGCAATAATAATGTCTATAAGATCACCAAGGGTGGAGTAGAATACACCATGAGACCTCTGCTTGATGATGGAAAGGAGACACACCAAGTAACCAGTGTGTTAATTGTTAGAGAAAAGGAGTTTATGAAGACTCTTAAGGAGAAGAATACTCCATGTTTTGCCATAGTGGTAAAACCAAGGAAGGAAGTGAAGGAAAGGAAGATGGAAGAAAGAGAACCATTGAGGAGTGTAGGACCAAAGGAGGTACAAGACTTGTTGGCTAGATACAAGGATGTGATTGCAGACAGTAAGACTGAGACTCTACCACCACTCAGAGATGTGAGTCATTGCATTGATTTTATACTAGGGTCTACACTACCAAATAAAGCAGCATACAAACTAACTCCAGGTCAAAATGAAGAGTTAGCAAGACAAGTTGAGGAGTTGCTAGAGTAAGGGTTTATAAGAAGAAGTATTAGCCCTTGTGCAGTACCATCACTGTTGGCTCCAAAGAAGGAGGGTACATGGAGATTATGTACTGACTCCAGATCCATAAATAAGATCACTATAAGGTACATATTTCCCATGCCCAAAATGGAAGACTTAATGAATTGCCTAGGAGGGGCAAGGTATTACTCTAAGATGGACTTGAAGAGTGGATACCATCATATAAGGGTTAAAGAGGGAAACAAATGGAAAACTGCATTCAAGACCAATAAGGGGTTGTTTGAGTGGATGGTGATGCCCTTTGGCCTCTCAAACGCTCCAAGCACATTCATGAGGCTCATTAATGAAGTGCTTAAACCTTTTATAAATCATTTTGTTGTTGTTTACTTAGATGGCATTCTCATTTTCAGTAAAATTAGAGATGAACATCTAATGCATGTTGAGCAGGGCTTGAAGAGGCTACAAGAGGAGAAGTTGAAGATAAACTTAGATAAATGTGTTTTCTTGTAGGAGGGATTGATATTCCTAGGACTTTTTATCTCAAAGGGTAACCTAAAGATGGACCCATCCAAGGTGGATGCAATACTGAATTGGCCAACCCCAAGAAATGCAAGTGAGGTAAAGAGCTTCCATGGTGTGTCAAGTTTTTATAGGAAGTTCATAAGGGGCTTTAGCAATGTATGTGCTCCTATGATAGATACAATCAAAGAGGGTATGAAGTGTCAATTTGCATGGACCCAAGAAGCAAATAGGTCATTTGAATTCTTGAAAAGAAAAGTTGCAAAACAACCTGTATTGATCCTACCAGACTTTAATAAAGTCTTTACCTTTGAGTGTGATGCCAGTAATAGGACCATAGGTGGGGTCTTGAGTCAAGAAGGTAATCCAGTAGCCTTGTTTAGTGAAAAAATCAATGAAGAAAAATAGAGATATTCTACATATGATTTAGAAATGTATGCAATGGTATAGTCCTTAACGAAGTGGAGGCATTACTTGTTGCCAAAGGAGTTTGTTGTCTACACTAACAACCATGCCTTAAGTTTCTTTAACAGACAAACAGAAGAAACTCAACCATAGGCATATGAAATGGGTGGAATACCTTCAAAATAGGTTGTTGCACCCATCGAAGATAGCCTATGACATGGGCCCCTGGGGGCGCAGGAGCGCCCCTACTACGGGTCGTGATGCAGCCAAAGAGAGAGATGTGTCGCTTCTAGCATGGATTTTGACTTAGAGGTGTTCAATCATAATCTAACACACTGTAGCTTCATGTCATTGGCTTTTCAACCAAGCGCGATGACCAAATGTGTGAATCAATGGTTCCTCTCATACTAAGTTGAATTACTATTGCGGCACAAATCATCAGTAGGGTAAAACTAACTTGTCTCGTGACGGTTTAAACCCGGCTCATGTTCCCTATTGGTGGGTGAACAATCCAACACTTGGTGAATTCTACTTCACAATGATAGGAAGAGCCGACATCGAAGGATCAAAAACCAATGTCGCTATGAACGCTTGGCTACCACAAGCCATTTATCCCTGTGGTAACTTTTCTGATACCTCTAGCTTCAAATTCCAAAAGTCTAAAGGATCGATAGGCCACACTTTCACAGTTTGTATTCGTACTAAAAATTAAAATCAAATGAGCTTTTACTCTTTTGTTCCACACGAGATTTTTGTTCTCGTGGAGCTCATCTTAGGACACCTGCGTTATCTTTTAACAGATGTGCCTCCCCAGCCAAACTCCCTACCTAACAATGTCTTCCGCCCGGATTGGTACGCCTAGACGCATTGCCCCGTCTTTGCCTCATGGAATAAGTAAAATAACGTTAAAAGTAGTGGTATTTCACTTGCGTCAGAAGGATCCCACTTATTCTACACCTCTAAAGTCATTTCACAAATTTAGACTAGAGTCAAGCTCAACAGGGTCTTCTTTCCCCGCTGATTGTGCCAAGCCCGTTCCCTTGGCTGTGGTTTCGCTAGATAGTAGATAGGGACAATGGGAATCTCATTAATCCATTCATGTGCGTCACTAATTAGATGACGAGGCATTTGGCTACCTTAAGAGAGTCATAGTTACTCCCGTCGTTTACCCGTGCTTGGTTGAATTTCTTCACTTTGACATTCAGAGCACTGGACAGAAATCACATTGCGTCAACATCCGCAAGGACCATCGCAATGCTTTGTTTTAATTAAAAATTTAGATTGCCCTTATTCATACCAGTTCTGAGTCGGTTGTTCGCCGCCTAGGGAAAGCCCCCCTTTTAAAAGTTAATAGTCACATTTTAATTACTAATATAGACACCTTATATTTTAATTTCCCCTTTATGAAATTAAATGATAAATTTATAATTAATATTATATAATCTAATATTTAAATGACCCCATTTATAAATTTACATGACACGTTATAACATTGATTTAAAATCTATATCTAAA
>MU224518.1:201292-227128 GCA_018584345.1 Thuja plicata
CTCTTGCTTTTTTATTGCAGGTGGCTTACGAAACGGAGGGGGTTTCTTTTTTATTTATTTACTTTTTTTATTAAAAAAAATTCCAAAATTATTTTTTTATGGGGGGTTGTGTATACCCCGCAGCATCCGGCCGAGTGCTTGGAGTGTGGGCCCTGTGGTGATGGTGTCGCCCATGGCGGCCGTCATGGCAATGGCTTCTGCCACAAACCGCGGCATTTGCCACAGCTTGGCGGCCTGCCAAGGGGGCCGCATCCTCTCCTTTGCATAGGGGTGGGGTTTTGGTGACCCTTTTTGATTAAAATTTGTTAAATTTACTTTTTTTTAATACATATAAAAACAAAGTGTGTGTGTGTGTGTGTGTGTGTGTGTAAATATATATACACCCAAGGAAATAAATGTATTTGTTTTGTTTTGTTAGTATTTGGTATGTATTGTGTGTGTGTGTGTGTGTGTGTGTGTGTGTGTGTGCAAGCACTCTATATATTTCAAGGTTTATGAATGTCTCTTTAATTTTCTACAAAAGCTTATATGTTGTGTAATACTCCTTCCTTTAAACATTTACATATCTCAACATAGTGTCACGTTGAATATGTTGTAAAATTAAATGTCTAAAGTTTAGAAGGTATAACAGGCTTGTATTCCTTAGCTTATTGACTAATATTCAAGTAGTAAGGGAAATTATACATAATTTAATATAAACAACATTCTAAAAAGAAAAATCCATCTTCACGATGCCTCCTGCGGTTTCCTCTACTGCTGTCGTCTCCCGCCCAAAGGGGATTTCAAATGTTTCGGTTTCCTCTGCTGATTCCATCTCCCGCCCTAAGGGGATTTCCTTCCGCTCAAGACCTGTTGGTTCGACAGTTGCCTTTGATGGGGGAGAGCCTTCTCCCCTTGCCACTATTGTTGCCTCCTCTTTGGCAGGGGCTTCTTCGTTGTCGAATGGAGGGGGTTCATTGGCGTCCGGCACTGCTGCTCTCAAACCTGCGCTTTCCTTTGCTGATGTGGCTGTCTTTGAAGCAAGCATCCATGGCCAGGAATTTTCTGGGAGAGGAGGTAACCGTTCCTCTCCTCCTGTGGTGCCTGTTTCTGTAAGTAACCCTATTGTCGTCAATCTTGATACTGATACTGTTGATGAGATTTTAAAAACTGCGGAAGGATTTTCTTCCAATGCTGCTATCTTTCGTTTTAGGGGTTTTTGGCCCTCTCTTGCTCAGTTGCATGCTTGGATTTCTGAACATTGGGAACCATTATTAACTGATGATGCTCAGATATACCCCGTGGCAAGGGGGTTTTTTATTGTAAAGTTTGATAATGCTGCAGATAGGAGGACTATTCTGTGTGACTGTTGTTTCTCTTGGGAGGAGTGCTTCCCTTTGATGGCCAAACCTTGGTATCAGGGGTTTGATCCTCTCTCTGAGTCCTTTAATAAGATACCCTTATGGGTTAGACTGTCGAATCTTCCCCTTCATCTATGGCTGGGTTCTATTTTGGAATCGGTGGGTGAGGCTCTTGGGGATTTTCAGATGGTAGATATGCACTCCTCTAAAAATTTTAAGATGACGTATGCTTGTATTCTTGTGGAGATGGACGTTTCCAAGGGTCTCCCTGAGAAGATCACTCTGGCCTCTTCTTTGGGCTCTTGGACTCAGAATATTGATTACGAAGGTATCTCGTTTAGATGTAGGAGTTGCCACAAGACTGGCCATCTTGCTGCGCGGTGTACATCTGATAAGATTAAATCAAAGAAATCACCTTCTTGGTGGTTGGGGGCTTCTTGCAAACATTATACAGTTTGTAAAGATTCCATGGATGGGGGATCGGCTGCCTGTCCTCCTTAGAATGATCAAGCTCTGGCTGGAGATTCTAATGATGTATCTATTGCTGCTAATGTTGTCTCTATTGCTACTATTGTTGTCTCTGATGTTGTCCCTTCTGGTGTTGCTAGTGTTGTCCTTGTGCAGAACGATGATGTTGTCCTTGGTTCAGAGCTTTTGTCTTCTGGTGCTCTTGGTTTTGCTGGTCATGGTTCTCCTGGGAGGATCTTTGGGTTTGATAGTGGTGCCAATCCTGCCCCTCCTGTGGTTGGGATTGTGACCTGCCCTTTAGTGGGCTCTACAGGTTCCTCTTTGGACTGGAAGAAGGATGTTGACAAGGTGGAGGATGGATGGACAATAGTTAAGGGAAAAAAAGTTATGTCTTCCACTCCATTTGATATGAACTTACCTTCACATAAAGATGGGCAAAAATTTAAATCTTGATTGTCTTGTTTTTGGCTGGTTGGGCCTTTTTCTTTTTGGTTGGAACTATGGTTAGTTCCTTTGGCTTGTTTGGTGGGGCTCCACAGTTGTTTTTTGGTCTTTCTTTGACCTATCTTTTGCTACTTTTGTACAAGGTTTCGGGACCTTTCAAATCATGTTTTTACTTAATTAGAACAACATTCTAATTGCATTTTCAAGTATTCTTACTATAATGCTACCAATATTCTGAATGTATTTAAAACCAAAATAATGCCAAAATTCTCAAATTTATAAATCTATACTAACTTTTCTACAGCAAACAATTTATATCAGATACTAACAAGCACTTGCATCTACTTGCATTTGAAGGAAATGTCCTTTTTCTATTCTTTTTCAACAATATAAACACACAAGATTAAAATATTCAAACTTCCCTCTTTAGCTAGTATAAAACATTTAAAATTTTCAGATTTACAATGTCTTTTACTAACCATTACATCCTTTACAAACTTTTGTGATGGCTACATGAGAAAGAGAGTGACCTTTTACATACTTTAGGAGCATTAAGATTTTTTGTGAAGACCATGGAGGCTCACCTCCCAACCTAGGCCTTTAAAAGGACACCCCTGAGTTAGGAGAACTAGAGGCCAAACGGGTGACAATCATGCTCAATATACTTAAACCAGCATTTACACCACATTCATCTTACAACAAATTTCCCAACCCGCAGTTGTCACTAAGTGACTTAAAGCATAGGGGTGAATGTGGACCAAGTATCCAAGAGGAGAAAGTTGCAAATACATCTAGTAACAAATGCCTTCACAAGGCCTACACATAAAATTCATTTTGCATCTTGCTCAACCCAATAAAAATCCTTATGACCCCCAATGGCCACAAGCTCAGAACTCCCCTTATGACCCCCATTTACAAATAAAATAGTTGCTACATGGACCCCATAATCCATGCTTATCCCTCTTTTCCAAGAAGAGAGACTTTACACTATATGGGTTGTCCTAAAATTTTCCTTCACCCCAAGGCTACTCTTCCCTCGCAAGGGTGATTTTGGCCTTGCAATCCCATAAACATGCAAACAAAAAGGTTCAATGATAGAACAACAAGCATTCAAAGAACTTCATTCCAACACGTAAATGAAAATACAATGCTACATAAAAACTTAGTTTCCTCAACATACAAAATGCATACATTTCACTACATGGTAGTAATGGAACCATCATCTACTCTAAGATATGGTAAAGTGAGAAGTTGAAGAAAAGCTCCCCAATTCCTTTAATCCTTCTTCCTTAGCCAAATCCTTCACTAAAACTCTAGTTGTCTCCAAAATTGGAGAGTGGGTGAACACCCCAAATTTTCTTCTAAGTTCCTCTAAAAGGCTTCTTACACACTTCTCAACTCCCTTGGGAAGGATGTGAGTTCCCATTGGTTGGTCTTCCCAACCTCTTACAACTTACTAAAAAGGGTTCCTAAAAGGTGGCTTGGAGAAAGGGAACAAGTTACTTGCACACAAAAGGTAAGGTTGTCTACCCAAGACCAACGTTTTTAAAGTTGATTTTCTTCCATCTTGGAAAACCAACTTTTGGAAAGACTCCTAAGTCAAATATGAGTGGTCCTATGGTTAAAAAATGACCCTTAACCATAGGTATATCAAGTGGACTTGCTAAAATAATCCTAAACTTAACCCCAAGAGTCAATTTGACCCCTCAAAAACCTACCTAAAGTTTACTTACAGGTTCAACTTGATTTGACCACACCCAAGGTTCTCTAACTAAGTGGCCTTTATAGGAATAATACAAGGCACTTGTATGCATCTATTTTACACAATCTCCCTCGAATGGACATGTCATTTCCAACTCACATGCAATACAAGTGTCAAGTGACATCACAAAATACACATGGCATGTCCATTTAGGAATTTACATAATTAACAAAATGCAAATTGAACAAACATGCAAACATCCACATTTATGAATAAAACACATCATATACGAGGTATTGTCTCTTCAAATAGACGCAACCTTGGCTTTACTATCACACATAGGTTTGGCCTTAGTTCTCCGAATAATTTTCATGGTCACTTTCTTGCACATCTCAATTCAAATATCAATAATCAAAGAAAATCACATGTATATATATAAATGTGTGAAAGGGAATATCATTAAGCACGTAAAATTATAATTAACATTTTCTCAGTTTTCTTTGGACGCTCTAGCTCATCTTCTCCCCTCCAGACAGGAGTTGAATGAGCATGTCAGACTTGACATCTACAGGCAGTACATCATCTCGACCTGGACCAACCCTAGTGGGGGTTTACGTCTGAGGATGGCTTTTTATGCTGAGCACTTCTTACACATCCAGGATGCCTACCCCACTCTCAGTTTTCTCTAGACGCTCCGGCTCATCTTCTCCCCTCGAGATAGGAGTTGAATGAGCATATCAGACTTGACATCTATAGGTAGTACATCACCTCGACCTAGACCAACCATAGTGGGGGTTTACGTCTGAGGATGGCTTTTTATACTGAGCACTTCTTACACATCCAAGATGGGATCATCGTTCGACCCAGATATTTATCACAGTGTTGGTGTCATACTCTCCAGATCGCGGTGGGATCTTTTAGAGTCATCTCTCACCGCCTGCGAGCACAAACTAATCATCACATTGACAGAGATGATCATATTTGCAGTTTATGCACATTGTATGAGATTGAGACTGAGGCACATTTCATTTTTCTCTGCCCTATATACAATGAGATCAGAGGGATATTCTATTTCTTATTCAGATATTGCATCTCCTTGACTTCCTTCTTTTGCTACTCTGACCAGAGATGTCTGGCACTCTATTTACGAGAGACGGTTCAACTCCGTGACCATACCCTGCAGTTTCTATTTCCCCAGATGTTGATCACCGAGCAGCTCATTACGGATTTCTTCTCGCCCTCACCCCCGGCTCGGGGTGTGAAGCGGCCCTCATGTGCCTCCACCATCGGTCACTCCAGATCCGTGAGACCTCGCAGTGCTTCTACTCATTAGCGACAGACCACCAACAGATCACGGCGACGGCTCCATACCCTTATTCTTCTGTGTCACTATCCTTCTGAGTTGGATTTATTTCTGCTCAAGAAGGACCCCTAGTCCTTTCCTTGGTGGTTCTTTGTTCTCTACTTCTTCTTGTTTGGTTCCTTGTTCTTTTAGTTGTTCCCCCGGCCACTGTTTGGGGGTCTGTTGGTTTCTTGCTTTTTGGTTGTTTGTTTCTTGTCCCATAGACCCTTGTTGGTCTTCCGTTGGACATTAATAAATTTATCTTATCTTATCTTATCTCATAAGTAAATCATAGCTCAACACCATATTAACCAATCAATATTTTTCCAAACTGATTCCTCATGATAACACATGTATATATAAGTATATAAAAGAAATCCATCTAATTACCTATCATTTAGGTAACATCTAATCTACTCCAACTCACAACTCAACATGAATAGGATCAATTTAACATGAAATCCAATACTCAATTGCATCATCATAATAATCATTTAAGTCAACTAACCATAATCCATGCATAAACGTATCATAACATAGCCAACATAAGTATTAAAATCAACATAAAATAGAATTCCTCATATCCAATGATATCAAATCCCTGTCAAATAGAGTCTAAATCAATAATGCATCAAAATAGTGTATAAATTAGTAGGTCTATCATGAAAGTAAAAAGAAATGCTATGACAGGCTCAAGGTAGGCCTCACACTTGGTGTCTATCTCCTAGCTTTGGGGAGTGGGCCTATGGGTTTCACGTGGTTGGGTGGTTCATATTTTCTTATCGAGGTTCAATTAATGTAGTGTGGATGGATTCTGGACTTGTACTTTATAGCTTTGTTGTATTAGAGACTTCATCTTGTACTTGTTATCATGATGTATTGTACTCATGTATATTGTTTGATATAATTATTGACTATATTGATGTAATTGTATACTCCTAGAAGGAGGTTGATGTAATCATGGACATATTGATGTATTTATATTTGGAAATAGTGTAGTGGGTAGTTCTAGGTGGAAGAAAAGGGGAAATGTAAAATGTTGTAAATCTGATTTTATAAGGGAATTAGTGAAAGAAAGAATGATTTCCTTATGTAAACAACAAATGTTAAGTTAGAAACGCATGCCTTGTTAATAGGAAGGAATCATAAGTAAAGCATATGTCAATAATGAATCCTAGGAGAAAGAATGCATACTAATGTTTAAATGCTCATGTTGAATGGTTAGGGAATGGAAGGAATTAGTCAAGAGTTAGCTTTCATCATGATTAAAATGTAAATGTTATAGGAGGATTCTTAATGGTTGTTCATGTAGTGGGAAACCTAAGCGAACATTTAGAATCAATAATCCATTTAGTTGATGAGTATTAATTAGTTGGGTTTATGGATATGATTTCATGTTTGATGTAATTGGTTAATGATTTATTATTAATGGTTAATGAGGAAAGAAATAAACTTAGGAACAATTATATTGGTGCTATAAAATGAACATAGACTTAAGGAAATTCATGTTGTAATATTATGATGCATTTCATTCTTGTTTTAAATGAATGGATAGTTTAGACTATGTTGCTTAAAGTAGCGACGTTAGGGAACCTAGTGAGGACTTAGGTTAAGCAATGAAATCTGCATTCATGTAGTGTAGGAATTCATGTAATGCAATGGTGAAATCTAAATTTTGCATTTATATCATGCAATGTAAACGGTGCATATCATGGCATCATGTTTAGATGATCATAGTAATTGACTTTACAAAAAAAAATTAGTACCATTTATTGGTTAGTTAGTGTTGTCCTCTAGGGTTCCCTAGCGGGCCATTACAATCTCTGAGCTTGAAAGAAAAATTGGTAGCATTTCAAGATTCTCCATGAGGGTTATGCACAATTCAATGACATCCCTATGTATGATGCAGAAGAAGGTGTTGGGAAACGATGACACTAATGAGGGCAACTATACGGAGCTCTTGAAGTTCCTCACTGAGTATTGGTCGGAGGCACTTCATCAAGTTTGATGCAACTACAAGGGAGCTCAATAGGGACTATGTCCTTTGTTCTGTTCATTTTGTACCTTATTGTTGCTTGTTGCCATTATTGTCAGTATATTATGAATAATGTTTATACTCTTAGTTTTAGTTGGAACATTATTACTAGATTTTACTATGTTTATTGGGATGGCCCTAGGTAGCCTTTTTATCAGATTTTCAATAGTTTAGATGCAATATTGGATAGTAGATCCAGAGACATTAACTCTTTTTTGATGGTGTGGATGATCAATATTAGTTGATGTTTTTTTTATATTAGTTGCTATTTTTTGTTGTTAATATGTTGTGATTGTTAAATTGCTAATTATATACCGTCTAGGTTGTTGTACTCAAGGGACAACACCCTAGTTTTTGTTGCTTTAATATCAAAAACTAATATCATACAAATTATCACACAAGGCACTTTACTATGTACAAAGTGTAAGCAATCCAAATCATATGTTAAATCTATCGATATTTCATGAATTAAATATATAGAATTGTACTTGGAAACAAAATAAATCTAAATAGAGTTTATAAATATGAAAACCCAAAAGAAATGGAACAAAATTCAGTATAGTGTACTCATAGATGAAATCTCATTGGCTTTCATAGCTTTCGAACTTTAACACCAAGTTGCTGCCATGTATAAAGAGGTATAATTAAATAGGAAGATCAACAATCATTTTCTCTAAAATCGCAAAATGACAATTTTATAAATTAAAAAAAAAAGCGAAAAAATCACTTCAAATAACCTTTTCACATTTTATTCATTCATTACATGTAGTCTAAAATTTGATGTGTAGATGCATGTCACAAGAAAAACACACATTTTTCAAGTACTTCAATTCTCTAGAGATATATTTAATTAGCATAATATTCACTAAATGTTGATGCATTCTTGTGTCGTAGCTCTAGTTCATTATTTCCATTTTTAATTCATACTCCCTTTTATTCTCTATATATCCTATATATAAGAAAAATAAAATATTAATTTTAACCCCTTGAAAATACTTTTAAACTGTAATTAGTTAAAGTGAATTTACATCAATTTTATAATTTCCAAATTTCTAATTTCTTAGAGTTAAAACCCTTAAAATAAATATTTTGACATTCCATGTCAAATATTTACCCTCTCTGCATCAATTGGCTTCCTGTGTCGGTTTGAGCTCTTTTCGCAGCATTTGTCAGAAAATTGATCTCCTTTGGGGTCGATTGGGGTGGCTTAGAGTTTTAGTCATCTTGGATCATAGAAAATTGCATGAAGTGGATATCACTTCGTAAATTGACTTTTTTTTTCTACAATCAATGAGTTGCATATTCATCTCTGGCGTGAAGACTTTCCTTGTTGCTGGCAGAGGCATCTGATTTGTAGCTTGAATCTGCATTTTTCTGTGTTAAAAGTCTGGCATTTGGTGAGTTCGACGTGCATTTGAAAGCAAGGTGAACCTACAAATAATTTTGAGATCTCTATATTTTTGGAAAATATTTACAAATTTGTACAAATTTTGGAAAAAATTGTGTTCAGATCTACAAATAATGGTTGTGAACCATATTATTTGACTCTGATATGTAATCTTCATGATTTTTGACACAAGATTGGTTTGATTTGCAAATATTTACCCTCAATGGCGTAAAATTGGTTTGATTTGCAAATATTTACCCTCTGTGGCGTCAACTGGTTTCCTGTGGTGTCAGTTTGAGCTGTTCTGGCAGAATTTGTTAGCAATTTAACCTTTTTGGGGGTCGAATAGGGTGGCTTAGAGTTCTGGTCATCTTGGCTCATGAAAAAATGATGTGTGATCTTGCATAAGTGGACATCACTTTGTGAATCAACTTCTGTTTTCTACAACCAATGAGCTGCATATTCACCTCTGGCATGAAGACTTTCCTTGTTGCTGGCAGAGGCATCTAATTTGTAGCTTGAATCTGCATTTTTTGGAGTTAAAGTCTGGCATTTGGTGAATTCGACTTTCATTTGAAAGCAAGGTGGACCTCCATTTTCTTTGGAAAAGAAAGATAAAAATTTAACATTAGAAATGATCTTTTACATTTGTACTTTGCCAACCAGATTTTGGTGTCAAAGTCTATTAATCTTGCATAGTTTGTTTCCAGCGACTTCATTTTGGCATTTCAATCTACAAAATAACCATCTAGTTTGTTAACCTGGATTTGAAGCTTGGCATGGTGAAAGTTCAAACTGAAGTATACTTTTTGGTGTTTCCCTCTTTCAGTCGACTTCTACCTGCTCAACATGTGCAGTTTTTGACCTCTGCCTACGTTCTTAACAGTTTCATGTTCATCATTGGACATGGTTTCAATCTTTAATCTGTAGCGGGTGAACTATTTCTGGCATTTCTTTTCCTACATTGGAGTTCTTCTTTTGTAGCCCGAACATCAATCTTTCGCTACTCAGTGTCCATTATTTTAGAAAATTTTATATGTGGCGCGAGAACTACAAGTTTGTCTGTGGTGCGAGAAAGTTCAAAAAATTCTACCCCAAACACCTGCCTGTGACGTGAGATTAGTGCAGATTTGGTTTGAAATTTAGCATGGAAATTTTCCACAATTTCCTATTTGAGTTTTCCCTTCCAAACAAAATTTGAATTTGCCCCCAATTCAGCTTTTCAAATTTGTTTAATCAATTTTAAATTAGATTGGTTTTTAGGAAAACAAAAATTATAGTTGGGGACTTTTTAGGGGTGATCTTGTATCCCCTTTCTTCTTCTTTTTTTCTATGAATACTATTCATAAAAAAAAAATGGAAATTTAAAATCACTTTGTAAAAGGCATCATGGCATGTTAAAAAAAGTGAAGGGCGTCAAAATAAAAGCAGCAAAAGAGTCCTTATTCATCCTCATTTTACCTTTTTTGTTTATATATTGCAATAGATGGCAAAGGTGTCGTGAATTTGTAATGCATTTTTCAGGGCATAGAGGCAAAAATCAAAAATTGGCATAACTTTTATACAACAGCTTGAAATTGAGCGTTGTCTTTTTCAAAATTAGTCGATTTTTCATGCCCAATCTAATACAGATGATTTTGCACTGTGTCTATAATGTGTATGTTTCCACTCCATTTTGGATTAGTCAATGCATTGTACTCATAAAGTCCCAATTTTAAGGGTAAGGTCTCATGGGGGCTTCAGGATCTATTTTCATGGAGTAGGAGGCCCCATGAAGCAAACAAAAATTATGCTATAAGATTATTTAGAATCCTTTACTAAAAATGTTGAAATTAGGTGAGGCTGGAAATAGCTCCACCAACTTAGGAAATTTGTCTACCACTTGTTAATTAGATAATATTTTAGATTCCCACCAATAAATAAATAGAAGGAAAATAATGTTCATTTATTAACTTTTATTCTCAACAATTTTCATGAGACCACCAACTTCCTTAAATATCAAAACATAAAATGTTAAGTTGAATTGCACTCCTAAATTCATGGGACCCCTAGTTCTAAGATATTCCTAAAAAAATTAAACATCACCTGCTAGAATTTTTTAAGGGACCCCCCTCCGTGGGATCTTACCCTGGAGGAGTCTCTACAACTAAATTAAGGAGGGTGTAATCTATGCCATGTCTTGTATGTTTCCTTACACCCTTCTATTTTCTTCAATTTGAGACAAATTGAGGTATCATGGTAGATTGTGCATGTAACCAGAGGGTTCCGTTATGCCCAAACTATAATCTCATCCTTGTGTAATTGTAGCAGAATAACATCCTCTCCACTAACCTTTAGAGGAGGATTTTATACAAAAAAAACTCCACTAACCTTTAGAGGAGGGTTTTATACAAAAAAAAAAATTTACAACTACAAAAACTTAATAGAGATAAACATAAATAGCATACATACCACAACATGGTGATTAATGTGGGAAAAACCCTTTCAAGAGAAAAATCTCATGCTCCAAAACCCTACCCACTATATTATTCAAAAATCAACAGCATAATACAATATATTTGAAAATAAATTTTCTCATAGCATTATTACCAACTAAAGATCAGGAGGTAACTCAATAGGCATAAGACTCTTACACAACCTCTATTTCACGCACCTAATGTCTAGGAGATAACATACATGAAATCGTCGAACAATATTACAAAATCATGAGCTAAAAACACCCAAAAAGTGAAACTCAACTTATCTCTAATTAAAAAGTCCTATGATGTACTTGTTAAAACACGCACCAACACTTATAACTTCCTTTTACGGCTCATTTGTGCTTATAGAGGTCACGGCTTTTTATTTAAGAATCTGATTAACAAAGCGTTTAAAACACTAGAAAGCTCATTAAGTGTTCTAACAAGTTATAATTGGCTATGTTGGTTACTACCACTTTTGGACCCATTTGGAGCCTATAAGGCCTTCAAAATTAACTTTTGAAACTTTCATTCATAACTTCCAAAAACAAAAACCTTAATATCTTCAAACCTAGACATGATCCTACATTGAAAAGGATCTCAATCATAATGAGTAAAGATCTCGATCAAGGATCATAGTAGGTCATAGTAGGTCATCTTCATCATAACTATAACTAAAATAAAGTTCCTAGACTTGTAAGAATAGGCATAATCCAATTATCATCAAAGTGCAAAGGACTTTTCTTTGAGACCAAATACGATAGTACACCTAATTTTCTACCTCACCCTCATATTACAAATATAGAATTTTGAAGGAGTGACAATAAGATGAATAAACATAATTTCTTTAGAAATATGAGAATGGCACATCTTTAGTCATTTGAATCTCTCATTATCAATTCTCATCAAGTCCCAATTTAAGTTTATTTACTTATTCAACGCATTATCTATAAATAACTAATGCACATATGATCAACTAGATACCCATTCATTTGATTTTACAAGACCTAATAAGTTGGCTTAACTAGTATTTATTTATATAAAGGGATACAACAACACTAATGAACTCAAGTGTACAAGGCAACACCTTGATAATTAATATCACTATCTAATTGCAACTACCATAGCCATCATTTTGTCCCTACAACATCATTTAGATGACCATGAGTCAAAACAAGAATTATCACGAAACTTAGATTTCCATTATTTGGTGGCTGTACAACAAACCAAGGCCTTGTATGAACTAACTCTTTAGTCCTTCCTTACCACTATGAGTTGGAGTATTTAATCATTAAGATATCTTGCTCATTAGTTTGAACACTTTAAAAGCAATACATAAACTATCCAAATAATACATGACCTAATATGATTGACTTTACATTACATAATATTCTAAACGTTATTTATACAATTCTTGAATCTAAACTACTACCCAAATATGTAGCTTAGTAGTGTCTTCTCTAATTCCTATACTTTCCTTCATAACACAAATAATTATTATATATGATCATATATTTTTAACATGCAATTGTCATAAGATTAGTGTGATTCAATAGCCTTCTTCGCACTTACGTAGTCTCTAAGTACTCTTTTTACTTGAATTCATTGGTTGGTTTGACATTTCATTAACTCCTCTAAATTTTGCTTAAGACTTCCAAAGTTCGTTTTTAAATTAATCCATGCAATTTTATCTACTTCTAATTTGTCTGTCATTTAGTCATGCCATTGCATTGGCAATTTCACCTCCATTCTATTGTTTCTCCATTTTACAGCCTATTTGCGTGTTTCTTTGCCAGTCATTACTTTGATTTGTGCTGCTCACAAAATTATCCAAGTTATTTTATGTGTAGACGATGTTTAGCAATCTTAATTTATTTACTCATGCACATTACTGTTGGACTTTGTCTTTCCGTGATCTTTTACAATTAGATAACTTGTTGCCTTGGCTAATCCGCCAAAGGCTGCTTTAGTGTATTTTCTTTGGTCACTCCTTAATTAGAATCTCATTAAACTATACACTACCTCAGTTTATTTGGTTGACCTTGTCAAAATCATATCTTTGTAGAGAATAATTTCAGCTTGATCATTCAAGTGTATCATCAAAGCATCAATCAAACGAACAATTTGAAAATGTTAAAGTAATTGCTATGCAACTTAAAAAAATCAATATAAAAAAAAAATTCAAACAAAAATTTATAATCAGGATTTCATCATTTCAAATCACTTGATATCACTTGGCACAAGTTAAAAATTAGAACAGTACGGAAATAGTACAATTAGAAATATGATAGCTGCAAAGAACACAAATAATGGAACTGCTGAAGAACTCATTAATATATTCATCACAATTTTTATATGTACAAGGTAATGACTTCCTATAAAACTTATAGAGCTTGACAACTAATTGTAGCTGATCAACAACGAACTAACAATTATTGACGACTGGGAGACTATCAGACATCTACGATCCTTTGTTGACACGTGTTCAATAGTAGATTACAATAATGTGTGTGTCAATATTCTGGTCTAGCTCCCCAATTCCTTTCCTGCGCTGCCTATTTCACACGTATTCCCAATTTCCCTTTCATACTCCAACACAATGGAAAAATCCTGTAAATTTGCCACCCCAAATCATCAGTTGGCCCCCTACCATGATCAATCTGAAGTTTCTCCATTGTCACTGCAAAGATCTAGATGATAGCGTGTATTTTTCTTCTTATGTCTAAGATTTTGTAGCAGTTATTTTTCATCCATCTCTGTATGGGTTTATTTTTCATCCACTATTGTAGTTGAGTTATTTTCCCATTTGTCACTCGTAAATGGCCGTTTCCCAATTTTGAAGTAAGGAGATACTATTGTAGTTGAGTTATTTTCCCATTTGTCACTCATACATGGCCGTTCTCCCAATTTTGAAGTAAGGAGATTTTTCAAATGGTCATTAAGGGTGTTAGGATCCAACACTTCCTATCATTACCGATATACTACCCTGTTAAGTCCTGCGACAGCATCTAAATATCACATTGGATGTACAGGACTTCCTTCTTTGCCTCAATTAGTTCTATGAGAGTCTTGTCCACCATTTTGTTCGTGAACTATATTATCTCCTACCCACGAGTAGTTGGTTGAAAAAATTCTTAACTAATATGTTCTCCTTTATGAGCAACTAAGGATCATCCATCTGGCTCATTACTTCGATCCTTGGCAAGTTTTGGGCATTTGTACCAAGTTCGTCACAATCATTTATTTGGCCCTTGGTTTTTTGAATTTTTCAGCCAAGCTCTTGAATTTGGCTTTGAAGCTTAAGGCCTTATCTATCACTCTACAACCTTGGTCATACAATTCCTCCATCCATCAATCTATTTCTCTTGCTACATACACATTTCATTTTCCCTAGTGAAGAGGCTTATTCCTGTGATAGTTACATTGGAGTTATTGATCCATCCACAACATGGACGGGAGCAGCTAGTTGCTTAATGTAGGCAATTGATTCTACTACCTGCTCTTCTAATCTTGGTCTTCTAATACTATTTACTAGAGTCTGTATCCTTGTCTCTTGCTCTTGTCTGAACTCCCAAGTAAATAGGGTTTTTGGCTTTATTTTCTCTATTGTGGTGATCTGATCATTAGTTGTTACAAATTCCTTGTCATCTTTATCTACCCCGAAGGAGGCTATTCTAGTTATCTTGGCTCTAGAGGGAGTAACAGAGTTTTTGGCTTCATTTTAGGTCTAGGTGCCTCTATCATAGCCATGATTCCTTAGATGCTAGATATACTACAAGTTTACTTTGAATATTTACTTCAAGCCAAGTGGGCAACAAGGAGGAAGATATGGCTAAGACTTGAGAATAAGAGGTATCCAATTCCAGTACCTACAATGGTAGAGTTTAGAGAAATTGCCATATTTGCTATGGTAGAGATTGTATAGCTAGTTGCATTTGTTGTGGTAGAGGGGACTGAGGTATTTGTACGGTTTGTCGGTTTACAACTTCTTGTTATTCTTTTTCTCTCCAACTCTTTCAAAAGCTATCTCTTTTAGCCATCTCTTCTATGGTCAATAGCTGATCTGTTTGTGTATCTTGGAGCTTGGGCTACATAGATTTAGGTTCTACAGAGGGGATCATTAAACATATTTAACTTCTTATTCTTTATCAGCTATATCTTCCTCCTTATTGCTCGGGTACACAACTTCCTCTAGTTGTATGTCCTTTAGACTAGTGGGTGCTTCAATTTGCCCTACTGGAAATTGTGTCTTGACTAGTGTCCTGTCCTACTCCTGCTACTGGTTGTTGGCTCCTTCGACAGATAATGACTTCAGTCTCCAATGCTCTTTCTCAGCTTGTTGCTTTTTCCATTTCTTCTACTACTTTGTCAATGATTTACAAAGGTAAGCAGATTCAGGAGAGGACTGGATTAAGCCTTATTAGTGATGGAGAAGGATATTTTGGGGTTATAGCAGCTCCTTATTCTATAGATCAATCAAATGAATGGAATGAATGGGGTTGTAGCAGTAGGTGGAATGATGGTTCTGAAAGAATGAGTTGACATAGGGTGAATGGTGGTAGGAGCGTGAGGAGGAGAATGAGCTCATACAACAAGCAGTTTAACTTCATTGGATGCTTGAGTGACTCGTGGAAATACATACTGTAAGTGGCATAAAAGGAGCAGCTTCAGTTGAAGCCTCCAGAGAGAAGGCCTGTAGAGAGTTAGGAGTTCAATCTGTTCTTTCTTTTGAGGGGAATCTCTTCCTCTACTTCCTCTTTTAAGTTCTGCAACTTTTCTCTTGTATACCTTCTTGACAACTCGGCTACTTGTAGACCTTGTTCCTTTGTATACATCCTCTTTTCTTCCACTTGTTGCTGAGGAGGAGCTTCAACCTTACATTTTCGTTTCTTGATTTTACTGAAGGTTTCTTCTTCTGCATATGTGAAGACTACTGCTATGGAGGCTAGTTGATCTATTTTTCATTTTGCTCATAGATGGTTGTACTCTAAGACCTTTTTGGATATCTCATTAAGAGACACAACTTCTCCAACCTAGTCTAGAGGTAGGATGGGTTGTTGGTGGACTCGGTCTTTGTCATATGCTTCTTGGAGCACTTTCCCGTTGCCCAATAGTTGGTCTGGGACTGGAGATATCCCAAAGACTTTTATTTGAATAACAGTCAACCTGTAGTATATTCTCTTCCTTACTTGATGATCATTAGCACAATCTGCCCAGAAGTCTTCAAGAAGAGGTACATGTTTGATATTGGCTCGTGCTGCTTTCTATCAAATTTAGTCCCCATTATATGAAAGTGTAAATTAGACCGTTGAGTCTCTACATATGAACCTTTGGCACTTTAATCTAGGAGAGCATGCATAGGAGCCTATAATTATTGGGAACTGAATCCTACACCTATGCTTCTCCCCTAGATCCTTATGAACCTCACGTAGCTGCCTTGACAATTGTAGGAGTAAGATCTTGTAAGTTGGGTACTTTGGCAAATGTAAGGAGCACCAGTAAGTCATTCCATGCTCATAAAATTATAAACATGTAAATTTGGGAAACTGTGTAAACTAACTTCCATGTTGTTGAATATTTTTTAATGCATTAAGGGATAGCCTTTTGTGAGGTCTATACACATGAAGAATGCATTAACCCTCTTGAAATGGATCATTGTGTCCCTTTGTGCTGGTTGGGGAAAGCAATCGTGGGCTTTCATTTTTTCCTAATGCTCTCTCAGCCATGCCTCTTCTTTAGTCTAGGTATATAGCATATCTTGTTACATAATGCACCAAATGTGATGTCATTTGGAAGTCTCTGGTGACTTGGACTTTTGAAAACTACTGATTGATATTTTCACTAATTATCTAGACACAATGTACCAGCTCCACGTCTTCAAGAATGATTGTAACAAATATGATGTCGTTTGGAAGTCTCTGGTGACTTGGACTTTGAAAACTACTGATTGATATTTTCACTAATTATCTAGACCCAATGTACCATCTCCACGTCTTCAAGAATGATTGTAATGTATTATCAGATCCATGGTGCAAAAGGTGAAGCAACTGAAAGTTCCATTATCCCGTTCAAAAGAGTTACCACATCACCTATGTCTTGGGGACTAAGTTCCATTACCCTGCTCAAAAGTGTTACCATATCACCTATGTCTTGGGGACTTTTGGCAATTGTTTATCTAGGAGTAACCATCCTCATTTTATTAATTGCACTTAAATAATTATCTGGTTGTTGATTGTAATATTCTAGTGCTTGCGCCATTGTTAAATAAACTACCTCGACACATGGGGAGACAAAAGGTTTCTACTATTGTAGCTGGTGTTATGTCCATAATCTCCCTCCCTTGAGAGTCAGAACTCAGAACCTTCACTCTTTGCTTGTCATATGCCTTGCCACTTGTTATCACCCGTTTAGGACATTGTGTAGAGATATGGAAACGAACAACTTGGGCTATAACATTATCATTATGTATCATTCTGTAGGCTTTGCTGGAGGTTGCATCTCCGAACATCCTTCTCTTAAGATCTTCCATATCAACATGTCCAAGATTGGTATATAAAAATAAATCCCAAGTCGAGCTTATTTTGGAGGGTGGAGACACCCCTTGGAATTTGTCCTTCATGACTCTAGCTCTAGACACGAAGATCTACAAGACAAGAAAAGACTGTAAGTATTAACATATAAGTGAAATCCTATACAAAATTTAGAGAATATAAGTGTTTATTCGTTTAAGGAGATTCACAAGGTTCTTTTGGGAGGTTGAGACTTTGGATTCTAGAAAGTTGGAAGTCCCTTGGTCTAGGAAAACTATGCAACATTAGCTTATTTAAGTAAAACACTGTTGTAAATCTTTTTGTTTTACTTGGAATTTCTCTTGTTGATTTTTCTTTTCGAATAACTAGATATAAGGATTTTCAAGACTTCTGCACTTCTAAGAGGATCAAGGTCCAATTCTCCATGTCAATAAAACATTCCTGTAGTTTTTGCAAATTTATAACTTATTAGGTTTTAATGTTCTTGAAGGGTTGTAAGGGTTGTAGGGTTCCGACGAAGGTCTAGACATTTTCATACTTAGTCAATTTTCACCTAGACCATCAACAATTTTGATGTTTTCTCATTAATTTTAACCTGAATGTTTTGCCCTAATTTCTTCACATTTCAATGCTTAGCCATTTGCACATTTGATAACATAGAGTTAGGATTTATGACTACTTTTCCATGTTTAATCCATTTGCCCCAGGGTTTTGAACTAAGTTACCATTTAATTTCGATGGGGTGGCTTGGAGAAACCCGAGGATTGCCAGGCCAGATGTAAGCTTCAGCCAGATGTATAGTGAGGAATCATGAGGGGCAGATATTACAGATAGTAGAAGCTCGAGTGGGGATAGCAACTAACAATGAAGCTGAGTTCCACACAGCCTTATTAGGCCTACAAGTAGATAGATTTATACAATGTGATAAAATCCACCTCGAGGGCAATTCCTAGATTGTGGTGAATGCTATTCACACAGGGTAGATGCCAAATTGGAAACTAATGAAGTTGCATCGAATTTTGGAGGAGACTAAACAGTACAATGAATTCACAATTTCCAATGTGTATCGCAATGTAATGTCCCCTTTTTGAAATAGGATTTAATAATAATCAATAATTAAGAAAATTAAAATACAAAAATAAATAAATAAATAATAATAAAATATAATTACAAGTTAGTTAAGTCTAATGAAAGGTCAAGAGTCATGTAGTGAACAGTTAAGACTCCCTCAACATAATATATAAAAACGGAGAAGTTTTCATTTGAAAAGGGCATGTATGGAGCAAGGAAAATTAGAAAATGGTATATGGTATAATCAGGCTGGAATTGGAGATAAATTCAGAAATAAAACTGAATTAGGAATAAATGCAGCAGTTAAGATTAGTTAAGGAGCAATTAAAAAGTGAAAGAGACACCACTGTTGGGAAGATAAAGAAGTTGTAGAGTGCATTTGAGGGAAAGCAAAAGTTTATATCAGACTTACATATGGAGACTTGCAAAGGAGAAGAAAAAGGGGAAGATGATCAAAGAAAGGTTGAAGGCATAATTATTAATTGTAAAAAGAATTTATAGCGAAATTGTATGGAGAGTACATGCAGATATAAAGGAGGAATATATGCAGATATATAAAAGAATATGCTGATGCAAATTGAGAAAGAAATTCTATGCAGACTTAAAGGAGAAGTATAAAAAGAAGGCATAGTTTGAAGGTGTGAATCAAGAAAGAATTAATGGAGAAGGAAGAATAAGAAAGTGACTCCTTCAAAAGGCAAATGGTTGTGACTCTTTCAGAATGGGGTAGTTATGAAAGGTTGTGACTCTTTCAAAAGGCATAAAGGATGAAGGGTTGTAAACTCCCTTGAAAGGTTGTGACTCTCCCATCATGAAGATATAAACATGAGGGAGAGTCATTTGTTCAAGGCATGGAAGAAGGGATCATCATAAGGAATGTAATCATAGAAAGTTCTTGCGATGAACCCGTGAAATGGGGCTACCTAGCCTAGACGGCATTGCTGGCTACCAACTGTGCACTCTTGTCCTTTAGCAGAAAGTTATTGACTATTTCTTTTTCTTGAATCAATATTGTGTAATCAGTCTTTTATTTTGGGGGTTTAAATAGTTCAGAAAAACAAAGTTTAGATCATACAGTCCTTAAGGTCTCTACAGTGCTTTACAGTGGTATCAAAGCATCAAATAACAAATTTTACCCAGTGACAGTAAATTCAAGAATATATTTGTTATTTGAAACTGATATAGAATTCCTTCACATCAGTAATTTAAGCTTTCAGATTACACAGAACTCAATATAGAGTTCGAACAATAACACAATAGAGAATAACTCTAGAGGGTTTCATCCCAAGACCACATAGAGCTTGAACAGCAGTAGAGGTGATCTCTTGGGGGTTCCGTCCCAAGACCTGAATCGTGCACAAAGGCAAACCAAAATATTCAGCATACCAAAAAACATAGCAGAGTCTTCTATATATACCCACTTGGGGCAGTCCATTCACTTGCAGTGCAAGGCAAGTAAACAATCTGATTTGGCCCCTTTCTAGAAGTCTGTAGAAGACACAAAAATATATCAAAACAAAATCTGATCTTCAAGAAGCTTGAAGAAGACGGTTGTCACTACATAACAAAATCTGATTGGTCGTCGCTAAAAAACAAAATCTGATTGGTTGTCACTACAAAACAAAATCTGATATTTTTGCTTATGGACAAGACTGTACAATTGGCAGCCAGCACTGTCGTCTAGGCCAGGTGGCCCCATTTCACGGGTTCATCACAATATATATACAAACTAATTATATTGTTAGTTTAATATGATCTACCTTAAGCTTTACAAATTAATAATAAAAAGAGATATACAATCCTAACCTATAGATTAGTTAACAATATAATGCATATTTAAGATTATGGAAAAAACATACTTATAGCACTTAAAACTCACATGAACCTTAACCATAATGAGGAATGAGATAAGAAAGACATGATGAGGTGCCCTTATTGCCTCTGCCCTAGGCCCAAGGGCGGAAACCCTGTCCCCCCTTGGCCCCATGCTTCATGGGGTTGGCGTACCTAGCAGAAACTTTACAGCACTCCCCTCCATCACTCTACCTTACTCACCTCATATGGTTAAGGATCCTTTCCTTAGATTCTCCCATATGAATCGGTGGAAGGATTACAATAGGGTGCCCATAACTCAAGCCTGGGCCCAAGAGAGTGGAATCTCTTGTCCCTCTTGGCCTCATGCTTCATGAGGTGGTGTACCTAGTGAGGCCTCACCGTTGCAATTCCTTGTTTCTCCCACCATGGCTGAATGCAGCTGTTGGAGATGGAAACACATAATATCTTATCTGAATCATATATTCTATATGTCTACAAATCATAGATAACAAGTAAGCAATAGAAACTACTATGCTATGGCAAATAAACATAAGCAATCATGTCTAGTATCTTAGAATAATATAAGCAGCCATATGCGAGAACTAGTCGTATACAAATAATCCAATAATGAGCAGTCACAAGAATTGGGGTCTGTGCCATTTTTTTGGGGAAAAATCGGCTAAAATCAGTCAACTATGGTCAACGATTTTCATGCAAAAAATAGTGTTTAATTGGCAAAAAAATTGTGTTTAAATCGTGATTAATCGCTAAAAAAAAGGGCACGGATTGCTGGTGTCGGGAAAACCCTAAACAGCGCCAAAAAACACCACATTTTTCCTAAACCCTAAATGGTGCCGCGTGAACCTGTAATTAGAAACGACGAGCCTGAGCAACATGAGCCATGAGAAGCAAGAAGAAAACTCTCTGCAGTCGATTCTACTTGTTGTGAGCCGTACTATAATGTATTAATCTCTATTGAAACTGAAAGACCCCAGCGGATTGAGGTAATATTAATTAGTAATGCAAATCAGAGAAACTTCAAGTATGCTGACAATGCAAGGATTGGTATACAACTGCGCAAGGGATGCAAATTTTGTTTGATGTAATAGAGGAGTGGAGTGGAGGGATAGCAGACTCGATGATGGTTCTAAATCTCCGCCCCTTTGGAAGTTACTTCCTTATTCTATTCACCTTCCTTCTTCTTCCATTAATCCTTCCTTAATTCTTATGCTCCCCTTTATGCAGATCAGAACTGTCTTATACCTCATAGCAGAACTGTGATGAATCCATGAAATGGGGCCACCTTGCCTAGACGGCAATGTTGGCTGCCAACTATGCACTCTTGTCCTTTAGCAGAAAAATCAGATTTTGTTTTGTAGAGGACAACCAATCTGATTTGGTTTCTAGACGTCGGTAGAAGACACGATACAAAACAAAATAAAATCTGATTTTCTTCAAGAAGTCAGTTGTCACTACATAACAAAATCTGATCAGTTGATATCAATTTTTTAAGCTTTCAGATTGCATAGAACTCAATATAGAGTTCGAACAGTAACACATTGCAGAGAATAACTCTTGAGGGTTTCGTCCCAAGACCATATAGAGCTCGAACAGCAAAATACAGCAGCAGAGGTGATCTCTTGGGGGTTCCATCCCAAAACCCAAATCGTGCACAAAGGCAAACCAAAATATTTAGCATACCAAAAAACATAACAGAGTCTTCTATATATACCCACTTGAGGCAGTTCATTCACTTGCAGCGCAAGGCAAGTAAACAATCTGATTTTGCCCCTTTCTAGAAGTCGGTAAAAGACCCAAAACAAAACAAAACAAAATCTGATTTTCTTCAAGAAGTCAATTGTCACTACAAAACAAAATCTGATTGGTTGTCACTACAAAACAAAATCCGATCTTTTTGCTGAATGACAAGAGTGCACAGTTGGCAGCCAGCACTGCTGTCTAGGCCAGGTGGCCCCATTTCACGGGTTTATCACATATATGCACATGTTCCTTACTTGGTGATTGCAAAACTTATATTCAAAAGCACATTAAACGTAATATCTTACTTGGTAGAACATCTCTCTAACCCTAGTTATTGCAATTATGTTTGTAGGGTATAAATTAGGGTTTCACAATTTGGGGACATTACACGCAAGGGCAATGGTCTCGCAGATGACATTGCCAAGTACGTAATTGATATGACACCAAAGGTCCAAGCAGTCACTTCTATGAAAGATTGGCACACTCTTCAATGCCACCTCACCCGCCCTTAGTCACCATCACCATAGTTGGAGAAATCGGTTGGACTCGCCTTGGACTCGGAATAACTCGCAAGTCCATTAGCGAGCCGAGTTGACTCACCATAGACTCACAAGTTGAGTCCAAGTGAGTCTCGCAACTCTAGGTGAATCTTAAACTCCAACTCTCGAGTTTTTTAATAAGAAGCGAACTAGTTTTTTGACAGGACTCCCGAGTCTTTTGCAAGGATGTAACGCCCAGTCAAGTTTAAAGTTTTTTTTTTCACTTTTCTTATCATTTGTTATTTTTTATTACTCAAAACAGGTCTGTAGGGTTTGAAGAAGGTGAGGAAACAAAATCAAAGCTGCAAAAGAAATCTAGCTAAATGATTTTTCTTCTCTTTTTTTCCATCTCCACCTATTATAAATCAAAAAAATCTTGAAAAGCAAGGGGATATGCAACCAAAAAAAAATTATTTCCCTTCTGAATTATTTCCTTGTATTTTTTATCTTTTTTTTTATACTATTTTTTTCAAACGATTCATTATTCAATTTTTTGCTCATTTTCCACAAAACCCTAATGATTTTTTTTTTTTTTTTCATGTTAAAACAGCAATGCCAAGTTCAACTCCAAGGGCAACCCAAAGGCCTAAAGCAAAATCAAGAAGAAAAAAGATGAAGTGTGTAAGTATGGGATAAAGGGAACTAAAAAGAAAAAGGTGACTTACACCAATTGTGGCAAATGGATGACAAGTGGAGTCAACAGATTAAAATACCACCTTGCAAAAATACCTCGACAAAATGTGGAAGGTTGCCCCAATATAACTTCGGAGATTATTAAACACATTAAGGCCCTTCTTGCTATGTATGAATTGCAAAAATAAGAAAGGGAGAAAACAAAAGAAGCCATGGCAGCAGCAATGAATCTGAATGTTACACTTCAGTCCCCCTAGGTTACACTCGCAAAAGTCCAAGCATCCATCAACTAAATTCATCTATTGCTGACAATGACATTGAGGCTACTGAGACTTGGACTCCTATTATATCAGACCCAAACTTTTTTGTTCCATGCAATGTTCTAGGAGCACTACCTTCACTTGAAGGTACCAGATGGAACAGAGAAAAAAACGAGAAAGCAAGGATAGCAACATCAAATTTACAATTGCAGGCAAGGGGTTTAAGGCCCCAACAACTAAAGACTTGAGTGGGTCATTGCTAGAGCAATCCATGAAAAATACACAAGTTGTAGTTGATCAGAACAAAATTGGAGGAGAAAAGGATGTAGCATCTTATCTAATGGATGGACAGATGGACAAAATAGGACTCTCCTCAACTTCTTGGTGGCTTTAAATGGTGCAATTGTATTCCTCAAGTCTATTGATGCCTTGCATGAAATCAAAAAAGTTGAGACTTTGTGCAATTTATTAGATGGGGTGATCTAGGAAGTTGGAGTTGAGAATGTTTTCCAAATTATCACAGACAGCGTGTAGTTGCATATGTAGTTGCAGGTAGAATACTTATGGAGAGGCATCCTACAATTACATGGAGTCCTTGTGTTGCGCACTGTTTGGACTTCTTGATAGAGGACATTGGGAAGATTGGATAGGTAAAAAGGGTGGTTGAAGATGCTAAAAGTGTCACCAAATTCATCTACAACCATACTTGGGTCCTCTCTTTGATGAGAAAACACACAAATGTCAAGGACCTTGTGTGACCAAGAATGACACAATTTGCTAGCCATTTCCTCACATTACAAAGCATTCTTGGTGTCATTCCTCATCTTAAGAAAATGTTTGTGACTAACTCTTGGTTGGAGTCTACATTCTCCAAAAGAGTTGAAGCAAAGGAGTTGATCAAGGTAAAGTAACAAACACAAATATAAACTGTATACAAGATAATCTATTTGCTTTTTTTGTGAGGTTAATTTTGTAATAATTTAAATTTTGTTTTCAATTTTTTAAGTGACAAAACCTTTGGTAGGGGTTCTTTGTATGGTGGATGGAGATGGCATGCCAATGGGTTTCAATTACGAGGCCATGGATAGGGCCAAAGAGGCCATTTCACATTACTATGGCAGAAATTCAAGAAAACATGATATCCTTTAGCATATCATTGATCGTAGGTGGACAAACCAACTCCACCAACCGATACACGCCTTCGCCTACTTCTTAAACCCGAAATTCTACTTCTCTATTTCATTTAGGGTCCGTTTGGGTACTGGAATACCATATCCTGGATATGGTCAATTCAAGAAGATGCTGCAAATTCAAGAAGATCCTTATCCTCAAAATGAAATCCAGAACATGGACCAACCCATTTTCACCCGGAAGATGAATGAGAATTGCATAAGGAATTTTAATTCTTTATTTTTTAATTTCTTTGAATATGGTGTGTATATATACACACGTGTATATATACACACATGTGTATATATACATACATACATGTGTATATATACACGTGTATATGTGTATACATGTGTGTATATACACACATGTATACACAAGGAATTTTAATTCTTTATTTTTTAATTTCTTTGAATATGGTGTGTATATATACACACATGTGTATATATACATACATACATGTGTATATATACACGCGTGTATATGTGTATACATGTGTGTATATACACACATGTATACACATATACATACATGTGTGTGTATACACACACATACACACATTTGTGTACATATACACACATACACACANTGTATACACATATACATACATGTGTGTGTATACACATACATACATGTGTGTGTATACACACACATACACACATTTGTGTACACATACACACATACATGTGTGTGTACACATACATGTGTGTGTACACATACATGTGTGTGTACATACACACATACATGTGTGTGTACACACACATTTGTGTACATATACACACATACACACATTTGTGTACATATACACATGTGTATGGTGTGTATATATACACATGTGTATATATACACATGTGTATATATACACATATACACATGTGTA
>MU224518.1:245234-265628 GCA_018584345.1 Thuja plicata
TATATATCATAAAGGAATAAGCAATATTTGAAACTTAAGGAAAACATCAACATACTAAGTTTATTACTTAAGATCACAAGAATATAATAATTTCATTTTATGCGTACAACATAAGGTAAGATTCACATTGCATGATACCTAAATTTAATATCCATTTCTAATAATTCTCCTATCATCAATAACCCATAACATAATCACAATGTATTTCCAAATCAATTGTCTCAAAAATAAATGTCCATAATAGAAACATAATATAGTCCATAAGGTGCATCATAAAGTATCATGTGTCCAACATCCAAACTGATCAATCCATGACATAAAGCATAAAATCCATAAGGTCCATAGTGCATCAAAATGTAAAGTACCATATGCTAAATCTATCATAAGCAGAAAAACTGGAAAACTACGATGGGGTTCGAGGCGAGGCCTCACATGTGTGCATGTGTTCATATCTTTGGAATGTAAAGGTAGTGTATGCAAAGACCTAAAAGGTCCCAAACTCTTGAAATAGTTGTGAATGTCAACCCTTGATAGTTTATGTTTTTTATGTTGATTATTGCCCATTGAAGTGTAAGCCCTTGTGATTCTTGTATTGTTAATGTCCATGTCATTTTAAGTGGTATTTGACAGGGAAGAGCACAAATCAATGGGGTTCTAGGCACATTGTTTGGTTCATATGATCCCACATTGGACCTCTGTAATTTTTGAAGCAAACAACAACAAATAAGGGAAATTGAGGTCATTTTTCTCCATCCCTTTATACAATTACTTTGACTTGTCTAACTGTACCATTAACAAGCCATGTTTCAACCCACAAATTTGAACAAAACATAACTTCTTGGTCAATACATGGGATCACAATGTTCCCTTACAACAACTAAAGAAGAATCATCCTCATCAAAGAGAAGATGTATGCACTCAATAGTGTCATATATATCCAAAATGAGGGATTCTACAAACTAAAAAGAGATGTCTGGTAGAAATTGATTCCAATGAACCAAATCTAGAAGACATAAATGTGAAACAACTCTAAATTCTGAAGAAGCCACAAGCATAGATGGGTTATCAATAACTAATCATTCTAGAAGGATGTGTCCATACAAGATGACACAAAAAAAATCTCAATATCATCCACAAAAGCCTAGTCATCCAAGGAAACATCACATTTAGATGAAGATTCAATATCTCCATACAATTGTTGGATGATGGTCCAAGCTACGAAAGGGCACTCAGTATGCTTTATGTGATGTAGAGTATCCTCGAAAATAGTAATGCATATTAGTTCATAGACCATGTCGTTATTTTTAAACCATGCATTCTTTTGTTCATAATCACTTGGCTAGGGAACATTTCCAAGGAGATAAGGAAGTAGATCCTACTCAAGGAAATGATTCTTTATCCCTTCTTTCTAGGACAAATAGTTCTATGAGGTGAGCTTCACATTATAAGGATAAAAATAATTACTATGCATGATTAAACCTCCCATAAATGGAGCTTTATCTCAGTTCATGATTACAAATAATCATTAAGAGACATCCCCCAAGCCAATGAAAAAAATTATTCTTTTTTATAACTCTGATTTGCAATACCTACAAAAAAAAGTTAATGCTTCTTCTTCCTAGCTTTGCGTGCTCTAATACCATGTAATAATTATGGAGAACGGATGATACCATGCAAAATTTTAAGTAAATATGTTCATCGCAGTCTTGATCTAGCTAGAAAAGAAAGAACAAAAGTTGTAGATGAAAGAGGAAAAATTTAGAGCAAAAATAATAATAGACTATTGCATTAAACAAATGAATGAAATTACAAAATATATAACCTTCCTCAAAGCAAATAGTAGGGGAAAAATAGGATTAAAACTAAAAAATAGAGATATGGGCCTTAGTCATCTTAAAAACTAAGCAACAACAATTTTACCCAAGTTATGTACTTGAAATTGACAATAAAACACAAAGTTGCCACTTCCAAGAATATAACTAATAAAGCATAAAAGTTTACGCTAACAATACCCTATGGTAGGTCTTGTTCTCTCTTTGTTTGCCATCATGTGCAAAGACTATGGAGTGCAACTGAGCTCGTTGATAAGGTTTCAAAATTTTCACAAAATTAGTAATACATCTAGCAATTTTTATTGATACAATATTTCATATACTTCAAATTGGAATATTTAATTAGAATTTTTTTATAATTTTACTGACAATCATGGAGTATTTGTGAATACATATTAAGAAAAATGATTATGTACTAATCAGTTGAGTAATTTTTTTTGGTAATTATAAAAGAATGCGAATATTTTTTAACCTTTGTATATATACATATAGAATTTTTTTGTCCATCTCAAGATTTTTTCTACATATTTATTTAATTATGTTGGGAAGTGTTAGAATAACTAAGAGGGGGGGTGAATCAGTGGCCTCAAAAATATTCCAATAAATTAACCCAAAAACTTAGTACCATAATTATAAGCCTCTAGTTATCTTCAGTCCTACAAGATGTATGCCCTGAAATAACCTTATCAAATAACTACTGCTCAGAGTTCACTGTTAAACATTATTCTTAAGCTTTACCAATTAGCAGTCTATCATTTACCAAAATAAAGTAAATAACTTAGTGTTTACCAATCAATCCTGTTTTAATAATGTGTAAAACAAAACATCAAAGCAATGACTCATAAACACATTTGACACATGGATTTTTAACGTGGAAACCTTGTTAAGGGAAAAACCCACTTGGGACTGGTAACCCAAAATTTTCACTCTTCTGAAGTGAGTTCGGTGAAGAGCCAACGCTGTTAAAGGTTACAAACACACTGTTAAGTGCGACCTTGTTAGAGGATTTATCACTAACAGTTAATCACTTGATATCTGGCATTTCACTATGCTATCTTCATGAATTAACCTTTTGATACTCCTTGGGATATATCTCAATATATAAAGGACTGTTAGATCCTACTCGGTTAAGAAACTTTTTGAATCAATGGTTAAACTAAAACAATATATGATCTGTTCATATAAACAACTTAGACTTGTAGATGTTCAGATCTATTATAAGCTCTTAATATATTTTTGATCAATGTTTCCTTTCAATACCTTTGCTCCACTTCTTTCTGCTCGGTGATGATGTGCTTCTTTGTTGCTCGGTGTCCGCAAAAATCTTTAGCTCTGTTCTTTAGCTTGATTGATCAGGTATGTATGAAGACTTCTTTCTTCATTAGTTTATCTTCAGTATCCTCTTCTCTATTCACTCCCCTAATTCATAATGAATTAGAATGTCTCTTTGTAGACATAATTTCACCGTTTCTAACTCTTTGACTTTCTTTTTCTTGGCGTGATCTGTAATTCTTGCCTTTCATGCTTTAAAGCTTTACTTCAGTTTTATCCCGTAGATTTCTCCTTGATAATTGAAATAAAACAACTTTAAAACTCTAGCTTATCTATGGCTTTTAACTTGTTGATGAAAAAAATATTAGCAACCAGTTAACTCCATATTTATCTCTTTTCAGCTAAGTCTTTTGTCATTTTTGAACTTCAGTTTCTTTTCGGTGTTTAACTCCTTATTAGCTTAAGCCTTGACTTCAGTTGTCCTTGGGCATCTATGTCCATCGAGATTATCTGTCTGTTGGGTAACATTGTGGTTCTGCTCGTCAGTAATGCTTGCTCAGGTTTCTTACTCGGGTATCATTGTGACTTTTCTCTCAGGTTTCTCTATCAGTCATGGTGCACTATCTGTCAGGGTGCACTGTCCATTGGTGTTTGTTGTCACTTAGTATATACTGAACTTTTATGCATTAATGATAGAATAACTTTTAACTCTCTGGTTCTCTGAAGTCTTTGACACTATGTATATAACCAATCAGATTATATCAAGTTGATATCAATGACAATATAATACATTAACTGATTTAATGCCTTGCATAAACTTTCTACAACTTGGTGATCATCAACTTAACATCTTCAAACATTCAATCAGTTATAATTCATCAATCTCTCCCTTTGGCATTGATGGCAACACACTACATTACTACTAATACAATATGAAATATATCAGTTGTAGTTCATCAATCTACCAATTTTATTATTTTATAACCAATACAAATGTCTAGCTCTCGGTAAGCTCATATAGCTTAGATTTGTTTCCTGCAGAGTACTCTCTTCAATCTCTATTCCCTTCTTTGGATAGATGTAGCGGGTTCTGATTCTGTCTCTCCCTATGTTGTAGAATCTCTTCTTTTGATGTTGTCTCTCCCTTTGAGTGTTCCTCTCCTTGATCATATCTTTTTCCTTTGACAATATTAGATATACTCTCTCCCTTAAGTCATCTCTCCCTTAGGATACTTCTCTCCCTTTGGATAATCATGATGGATATTTCATATGTATATATAATCAAGTCATCTCTCCCTTTGGATATTCTATCCCTTACAGGTTACATCTCTCCCTTTGACAACGATGTCAAAGTATATCCATTCCTCCTTTTATAATATACTCATTGAATTTCCCTATCCATCAGAAATACAATGACTCTGATGTTTGTGCAGATATGTACCTTTCTATGTACTAATGTATATTTCACAGTCCATCTCTTTGCTTGCGTCAACATGAATGATCTTCTGATTATGCGTGGGCTAATGCAGCCTCCTAGTTAGCTTACTGACCAATAGACAAGGGTCGGACCCCTAGTCTCTTTCTCAAGTACTCAAATGTATCTTTAGGCAATGGATTTGTGAATATGTCAGCTAATTATTCATTGGATTGAACATATTCTAGTATCACCTCTTTCTCTTGCACTTGTTCTCTTAAGTAATGATACTTGATAGCAATATGCTTAGTCTTAGCATGCATGACAAGATTCTTAGAAATGTTTATTGCACTGGTATTATCACAGTAGATAATCACTGGTTCAAGAATTTTCATATTAATACCTTCCAGTAATTGTTTGATCCATGCAATGTTAGAGCAATTTGTCGCAGCAGCCACATATTCTGCTTCCGCAATAGATTGTGAGATGCATCCTTGCTTCTTACTGATCCATGCGACAAGTCTGTCACCCATGAAGAATGCTCATCTAGTTGTGCTCTTTTTGCCATATACATTTCCAGCCCAATTAGCATCTTTATAGACTTGAATCTTAAATTTGCCTTCTCTTTTGTACCATAAGCCATAGTCCTCGGTATTCTTTAGATATCTCAAAATTCTCTTGACAACAGTCATGTGTGATTCTTTGGGATTAGCAGAGAATCTTGCAACTATTCCAACTACATGTGCTATATCAGGTCTAGTATGAACAACATACATTAGTTTGCCAATCATTGATCTATACAAGGTCTGATTTACCTCATTTGACTTATCTTCTTTTTTCAGCTTGCATCTGGTTTCCATAGGTGTTCTAACTAGTTTGGAATCTTCCATCTTGAATATCTTCAACACTTCCTTGATGTGTTTGGATTGTGTGATATATATGCCTGCATCCTGTTGAACAATCTATAGACCAAGAAAGAATTTGATCTCCCCAAACATTGACATCTTAAACTCTTTGCTCATTTCATTAGCAAAAGATTTACATAACATATCATTACCCCCAAATATGATATCATCAAAAAATATTCAGCAATCAAAATATTATCATCAGAGTCTTCTTTGAAATAGATATTTCTACTTTCACTTGTTCTTATAAATCCAATGCTTATGAGATAGGAGTGAAGTCTTTCATACCAGGCTCTAGGTGCTTATTTCAATCCATACAAGGCTTTGTGTAGTCTACAAACTGTGTTGGATCAATAAACCCTTCTGGTTGTTAAATGTATACCTCTTCTTCTAGTATTCCATTTAGGAATGCAGATTTGACATCTATTTGGTATCCCTTGAATCCTTTGAATGCAGCATAAGAAAGTAAAATCCTTACTCCTTCCAGTCTAGCAATGGGTGCAAAGGTTTCTCTATATTCAATACCTTCTTCTTGTGCATACCCCTTACATACTAATCTTGCTTTGCTTCTTATGACTTCTCCCTTCTCATTCAGCTTGTTTCTGAATATCCATTTGGTACTAATGACATTCTTTTCATCTGGTCTAGGTACTAATGTCCATGTTTTGTTCTTCTCAATCTGTTCTATCTCCTCATTCATCGTACTGACCCATTCTTCATTTTCAAGTGTAGTATTAACAGATTTAGGCTCAAAATCACAAATTAAACATCTAGTGTTCAATGACTTACTTCTTGTTCTCATTCCAGCCTTCTTGTCTCATATGATCTAGTTCTATGGATGGTGTCTTCTGAAATACTTGGAAAGTATCAGTTCACCTCTTTGTTCATCATTCTGATCATCATCTTGACCTTCATTTTGATCTCCATCGCTCGGAACATCATTTTGAGCAATTTCTTGATTTTTGGTGTTTGCAGCCTGATGCTCGGGTGCATTGTTCTGTTGCTCGGAAGTGATACACTGTTGCTCAGGTAGAGTGTCAGGTTCTTCATTGTAGATGAACCTATTGTAGTCTTCTGGTTCTTTTCTTCTTTCCTCATTATTTTTCTATGCATATTCATCTATTCTGACATGCGCACTTTCAATGATTTTGTTAGAGGATTTGTTAAGACATTTATAGGCCTTGCTTTTGGTGGAATACCCTAGAAAGATTCCTTCTTCACTTTTGGAGTCAAGCTTTCCATTTCTATCATCTTTCAAAATATAACATTGACTTCCAAAAATTCTGAAGTAACTTACATTGGGTGTGTATCCATACCATAGCTCATAGGGTGTCTTTTTGGTGTCTTTCTTCAATTGAACTCTGTTCAATGTGTAGACAACAGTACTGACAGCTTCTCTCCAAAATGTTTGAGTGATGCTTTTCTCAATCATCAGTGTTCTTGCACAATAAAAAATGGATCTATTTCTTCTTTCAGCAATCCCATTTTGATGTGGTGTTCTTGGTGCAGAAACATGTCTTTTAATTCCATGCTCATTGCAAAAGGTAGTGAATTCATCAGAAATAAATTCTCCTCCTCTATCTGATCTCAAGCATTTCAATTCCTTACCACTTTGTTTTTCTACAATAGCTTTATACCATTTAAACATCTTGAATGCTTCTAATTTTTCTTTTAAGAACATAACTGTCATCATTCTAGAATAATCATCAACAAAGAGAATGAAATATCTATCACCATAGTAACTCTTTGTTCTCATGGGTCCACATAGATTAGTATGGACTAATTCTAGAATAGCATTAGATGTATGGGTTTTGCTCTTGAAACTAGACTTTGTCATTTTACCTCTTTGACAATTCTTACACATGATATGGTCGGGCTTTGACATGCTTGGTAAGCCTCTTACTTTCCTTTTATTGCTTATCTTAATAATGTTGTCAAAATTCACATGACATAATCGTTTATGCCACAACCATATGTATTCATTTCTAGCCATTAAAAAAATGGTGTTTATATCATCAAGATTGAATAGGTTACCTTTTGTCTGTTCACCAGTTCTGATCAACCTTCCTAATTCATTAAAGATCTTTGTCTTTTTGTTCTCAAATGCAACTTGGTGACCTATGTTATTCAATTGTGAAACACTCAATATATTATAGTTAAGTCCTTTTACCCAATATGCATTTTCACATCTGATCAGATTATTCAACATTATAGTTCCTTTACCTTCAACTAGATAAGGTGAGTCATTACCCATTCTTACTACTCCACCATTATAATACTCAAAAGTTTCAAACTTTTCTTTATCACTGGTCATGTGGTGAGTGCAGCCACTATCTATAATCCAAACATCATTCTTAATAACCTTAGATATGAGTGCAGTCTCAACATACCTTTCCTCTTCGTCTGAATCATCCTTCATGGCTATAAATACCATCTCAATATCTTCATCAGATTCGGTTTCAGTATCTCCAGCTCTATTCTCAGCTAGGTAACAAGTTTTCTTCCCTTTGTCCTTGTATTCTTACACATCTCTTCTGTTAGATTGTCAGTTGCTTCGGTAATCTCTGTTATCACTTCTATCAAACTTCTTTTCATATGATCGGTCATTACTTATGTCATATTTTCTTTTGTTAGGACATCTAGCAGCAAAGTGTCCAATCTCTTTACAATTAAAACATACAAGTGGTAATTTACATTTGTATCTACCTTTGCCTCTTTGCAATCTTATAGCCATTAGTGCTTCAATCTCATCAAGTTCTTGGTCATCACTATCACTTTCACTATCATTTCTCATAGTGTGTTTATGACTTGACTTACTTATTTTCAAAGAAGGTTTGAATGCAAACTCAATAGATGGTAAGACACTATTATCAAAATTATTCATCTCAAATGAAATAATTCTACCAACCAAACTATCTAGAGTGATATTGTTATTTGCTACTACTCTCATTTCTTGTATAACAGACACTCTAATAGCATAAATAGGCAGTAAGGTTCTAAGGATTTTACTTGCCACTGTTTCTTCTTCAAGTACACCTCCAACTCCTCAGATAGAATTGACTACCTCTTTGATTATGCAGCTATACTGAGTGATATTTTCTCCTTCCCTCATTCTTAGGTCATCAAACTTACCTCTTAGGATTTCTGCCTTAGCTCTTAGTACATTATCATCTCCTCCATGTACTAGCTTCAATTTGTCCCACATTTGCTTTGCAGAGGTGCATGTTTTGACATCATCAAATTCATCATCAGAGAGTGAGGAAGCAAGTTCTATCATCATAGAATTGTGCTCATGATTTTATCTCAATTGATCAAGTGTGTGAGGTCTTGTAGGCAACACATATTCAGTATCCAAGTATTTAGTTACATCATTTCCTATACCTGATAGGTGGAGTCTTATCCTACTTTGCCATGATGCAAAGTTGTCCTTGTTCAACTTAGGCACATCTCATTTGCTCATCTTATGATCTTTTACTTAGGTCTTGAAACCTTCCTTCTAAGCACACAAGATTTGATACCAATTGCTAGAATAACTGAGAGGGGGGGGGGGGGGGGGGGGGGGGGNGGGGTGGGTGAATCAGTGGCCTAAAAAATATTCCAATAAATTAACCCAAAAACTTAGTACCATAATTATAAGCCTCTAGTTATATTCAATCCTACAAGATGTATGCCCTGAAATAATCTTATCAAATAACTACTGCTCGGAGTTTACTGTTAAACCTTATTCTTAAGCTTTACCGATTAGCAGTCTATCATTTACTGAAATACAGTAAATAAATTAGTGTTTACCGATCAATCCTGTTTTAATAATGTGTAAAGAAAAACATCAAAGCAATGACTCATAAACACATTTGAAACATGATTTTTTAACATGAAAACCCTGTTAAGGGAAAACCCACTTGGGACCGGTAACCCAAAATTTTCACTCTTCTGAAGTGAGCTCAGTGAAGAGCCAACCCTATTAAAGGTTACAAACACACTATTAAGTGTGACCTTGTTAGAGGATTTATCCCTAATAGTTAATCACTTGATATCTGGCATTTCCTTTTGATAATCCTTGGGATGTATCTCAATATATAAAGGATTGTTGGATCCTGCTCAGTTAAGAGACTTTCTAAATCAATGGTTAAACTGAAACAATATATGATCTATTCATATAAACAACTTAGACTTGCATATGTTCAGATCTATTGTAAGCTCATAATACCTTTTTGATCAATGTTTCCTTTCAATACCTTTGCTCCACTTCTTTCATCTCGGTGATGTTGTGCTTCCCTGTTGCTCGGTGTCTGTAGAAACCTTTAGCTTTGTTCTTTATCTTGATTGATCAGGTTTGTATGAAGACTTCTTTCTTCATCAGTTTCTCTTCAACATCCTCTTCTCTATTCACTCCCCTAATTCATAATGAATTAGCTTGTCTCTTTATAGACATAATTTCACCGTTTCTAAGTCCTTGACTTTCTTGTTCTTGGTGTGATCCGTAATTCTCGCATTTCTTGCTTTAAAGCTTTACTTCAGTTTTATCCCATAGATTTCTCCTTGACAACTGGAATAAAACAACTTTAAAACTCTAGCTTATCCCTGGCTTTTAACTTGTCGATGAAAACAATATTAACAACCAGTTAAGTCCATATTTAGCTCTTGCCTTCTAAGTCTTTTTTTGTTTCTGAACTTCAGTTTCTTTTCGGTGTTTAACTCCTTGTTAGCTTCGGTCTTGAATTCAATTGTCCTCGGGCATCTCTGTCCGTCGAGGTTGTCTGTCCATCGAGTAACACTATGGTTCTTCTCGTCGGTAATGCTTGATCGAGTTTCTTTCTCAGGTATCACTGTGTCTTTTCTCTTGGGTTTCTTTATTCGTCGGGGTGCACTGTCTGTCAGTGTTTGTTGTCACTTAGTGTATACTAAACTTGTATGCATTACTGATAGCATATATTTTATCTCTCTGGTTCTCTATAGTCTTTGGCACTATGTATATAACCAATCAGATTATATCAAGTTGACATCGATGACAATACAATACATTAACTGAATTAATGTCTTGCATTAACTTGCTGTAGCTTGGTGATCATCAAATTAACATCTTCAAACATTCAATCAGTTATAGTTCATCAAGGAAGAGCATTTCCATGTTTCAATTAGTGTTCACTCCTTAGTTATCTAACCTCCCAATTACTAGCTTTAAGGAAGAAACTAAAAAAATGATAACTAAAAGCCCAATAACAAATTCGAGTATACTAATAGCTACCAGAGGAATTTGTACATAAATACTGGCAAATTTTGAGGTAGTTATAGTGCACACTTATGAGGGCATCTTTAAGTAGGTATCATGAAACACTTTGAAATGACTTTTTTGACCCTTGCATGCATAGCAAATCCCACAGTGTGTGCCATTACTACTTAGAAGCCAAAACAATAGCTATAAATAGTTAATTCATTTAAAAAGACAACCAAAAACAAATCATTAGAATATGTGAATACTTACTACTATGTTTCCCCTACAAATAAATTCATAATTTTAAACTCTTATATTACATTAAAAAGGAATTTCATACACAAAATTAAGGTGGATTGGATCCTCTCCCCTAAGTAGTGGTTTCCATCTAATAAAAGATGTTGAGTGTGATGTAGAAATTATGATGATGAGTACAATATGATCTAGATGGGTGTTCAAAATTAGCATAAACGAGTACAATAGGCAACTACTATTTTGTCATGTTCTTCGTGGATATTGAGGAATTGAAACGTAGTGATGCCATTTATTTAGGTGGAATCTCCTCAAATTCTAAAATGGATGAATTATTAAAAATTTTATTGGATGTGAACATCTAATCAATGGTGCCCCCTCTCATCAGTGTATGAGAATCCTATCACTTTAACTATGTTCTCATTAATGGCACTTACGTTAATGACAGTAAGCTTCACAACTCTTGTGTTTACCTTAACAAAACCACCATAAAATTTTCATTTTTTATATTTCTATAATGCATTCAAAAAATTAGATTGTCTACTCAACTACGACTTCCTATTTTCTTTTAAAAAATATTTATAGTATTCATTTAAGAATTGTACAAAGAATTGAAATGTTTTTTTGTTTGTATTGAAGAATATTTGAACTCAACACCATTTAGGTGCCTACAACATGACTTTCCACTAAATCAAATGCCTATTGGAAAGAATTGAAATGGTGTAGTCATGGTGGTTTATTAAAAACTATTCACATATGGATTCTAAAGTATTAATTGTTGACATGTATTTATTACTCATGTAATTGTACATGGCACTATTATTTTTATCCATGTCATAAAAACAAAAAAAAAGGATAAGGTTATTGTTTCCTTCTTTATTTAATAAGAAATGTCAACTTTCCTTTCATTAGAGTGTTCTTTCTATGTTTTTTATGAATACTAAAGATTTTTTAAATTTGATATCCCTCGATGAAAAATCTTATTAAGATTATTAACATAGATGGTTGCTAACCATTTTAATGTTATGCAATTGCCGATATTGTGAGGTATTTAATATATTTAGGAGAGGATTGGACATGGCATGCCAAATTAATATTCTTGGAATTGGATAATTGCAATACAAATCTTCAACCATAATTATTGCAGTGTAGGTATCCTTATTAAAAATAATAATAAATCTTTATAAATATAATATGATCGTCTTTATAAAAAAAATAATCTCACCATAGAATAGACTTATACTAGCTTGTGTAGTTGACATTAATTTGAATATTTATAGATTACTCTTTCAACTATTAAGATTAGCCATATGCCTTTGATTTATTGACGATGGACTCTATAGAAGAGCTTAATGTTTAATTACAACACACATCTATAAAAAATAGAGTAATCAATAAGGCTCTTCACTAGAAAAATAGATGCAGTGAATCCAAATGTGAAATATTCTTTTTTTTCTTGAAAAAAATGATGTTTAGTTCAGAAAGCAAGTTTTTAGTAGTTTTTAATACAACTATTGTGCTTTTTAGTAATTTTTAGCACAATTGTTGTGGTGATTAACTAAAAAGTAATAATTGGGTAAGAGATCTTGTACATTAATTTAAAACATCTTTAAATAATTATATTAAATGCAGAAAAATCTCAAGGAAGGGGCTTAATGACTCGATATCAGTGAGTTCAATAGTCTCTCTACTCTTATTAAATTGTTAGTAATGTTCAATGTTTAACACATCCATCAATGTTCCAAAATATTGATTTTTTTTGAGCTATTTGTATGTTAGTAGAGGTGTATTTTTTACTTTCAAGGATTTGTCAAGCAATAACCTCAGTGTTCAATACCAAAGGAGCTTATCCATGAATTCTTCAAGATTTTTAATCACCCACACTACATTGAAACCAACTAGATTAAATCCTTTAAAACTATAGTAATGAATACCAAAATACTTTTGGTATCCTTGATATGTAATTCAGAAGGTTCTGACATATACCTTGAAACAAGAGAAGTTAACTGCACAAGCAATATTAGGCCTAGAGTGAGTGAAAAACATCAAACTCTAATAACAACACTTCTATAAGCTATCCCATATACTTTTTATACACCATCATATGTACATAATGTAACTCCATGAGAAATTGGAGTGGAGGTTGGTTTACAATCAACCATATCATACTTCTTAAACATGTATTTAACATATTTTGTTTGACATGAAAAAAAATCATCCGTACTTTGATAAGCATTCATGCCTAAAAAATATTGCATAAGGCCTAAATTTGACATCTCAAGTGTTTTCATCATAGAAAATTTAAAGGTATCTTTCATCACAAAAGTACTACCCATATACAATAAATGATCAACATACAAACTAACAATAAGAATGTCATTACCTTCTTGTTTGTAGTAAAAACTAGGTTCACTCTTACTTCAATTAAAGTCATTTTCCTAAAAAAGCCATCAATCCTAGCATACCAACCTCTTAGTGCTTTCTTAAGGTTGTACAAACCCTCTTCAACTTGTACACCCATTATTTTCCTTGCACTTGAAAATTTTGTGGTTGTTCCACATTTATTTCTTCTTCTAAGTACCCATTCAAGAAGTAAATTTTCACATCCATATGATGGATGCTCCATTTCTTTTGGGCTACAAGGGAAATTAACATTCTAATGGTTTCTTGGCGTGCTACAAGTTCAATTGTTTCTTCATAATCTATGTCGCACCTTTGAGTAAAGCCTTTAGCAACTAATGTTACTTTGCGTCTTTCAACACTTACACCACCATGGTACTTAGTCTTGTCGACCCATTTAGTTCCAATATATTCCTTATCATGTGGAATTTGTGTAAGCTCCCAAGTACCATTCCTATTATACAATCCATATCTTTTTGCATTTCTCGCCCCGAACTTCATTAGTAAATGCATCCTCATAACATGATGAACCAAAATCACCTTGCAAAATAATATAAAATGTACTATATCACCTCTAGGATTCTCTTCACAAACTTCAATTTTGCTTCTTTCATAAATATCTTCTAAGCTTCTAATATTCCTACTAGGACTTGTGTTTGATTTTGGGTTTGCAATTGAAACTAAATAACTAGAAGAGGGGTTATTTGGTGCATGTGTAGCACTTGGAATTGAAGTATATTTGGTTATTCATGATCAAAATTAATAATAATTTACTATCATTTAAAACATATTTATACTTCTCAACTGATGACATTAAGTTTTGTGATTAGTATACTTAAAGGGAAAAACATGATAAAGGTCATCGGTATAAGTATAACCGGGGGACAACAAGCATACCCAACGAGATGAAAATGTCTATCGTAAAAATGCTAAGTATAGAATTGCCCGACGAACATTGACAAGAGTCAAACCGATGACAAGCATTACTGACGATACAATTTTGAGAACATCATCAATGGAGCAGAAAAGGCATACCCGATGAACAGTTCAATTAAGGGACACCGACAGAGTACAAAATCGACAGAACTAACAAAGTAGCCCGACCATCAGAACCGACAGTCAGTTACAAAACCCACAAAAAGTGGATCTGACTTTACACGTCAGATAAAACATTGTAATTCTATTTATAGAGTTTTATTTTGTTTTAAAGACTTACTTGAGGGTCAAGAAAGCAAATTGTGAATGTTTTAAAGCATCCTAATAGATCTAAAACATATCTAACTAAAGATCAAGGTCAAGTTGTAAACCTTGGATCTAGATTTAATTTGTAAAGCGTGAATCAAGAATAGAGCTATAAACTAGTATAAATAGATGTTCAATCATTTGTAATACAGAGAGACTTGTAATCAGTTGATAAATGATAGCAGCCATGGAGAGCATCTAAGCAGCAAAAGAGAATTCATGCAAAGTACAGAAACAGATCAAATCAGTTATCAAGAACACAGAAAGGCTATCGACGAGCAGAGACAAGGTATCACTCAATCACTCAAGGTGATTACATTTACATTGTAAGCTTTACAAGATATGTTATCAACAATTAGAGATTGCATTCACTATCAGATCAAAATTTATATTGTAGTTGCATTCTAACAAGTGCATCACAACTAAAATTATTTTGTAGAAGGTGGACTTAAAAGTTCTTTGATAAATCTCTTAATAGAGTGCACACCTAACGGTGTTGCTAAAGCTTCAAATGAAGTAGATCCTAACAGGTCTCCACTCTAATACTCTTAACAGGGTAGATCATCAAAAGTGATCAATTACAAGCCTTTACCGACTCCCTTCTTATCTGCAGATAGTGAAGTTTTGTGGGTAGACATCCCCACCGCAGTTTTTACTTCCTAACAGGAGTTTTCTGTGATATCATATCACGTGTTATGTGTTATTTGTTTTCATGAATGTTTCTTGAATGTTTACACATATAAAGAACTTATATTATGATTTCACATACATATAGAAAGATGAATAGATAGATAGGAATATACAAATCTGATGACTCAAAGGTTAATGGGCCAACCACATAAAAAGTTTTAGAGGTACTGATTCACCCCTCCCCTCTTAGTACATCATTCCAATAATTCCAACAATTGGTATGAGAGCTAAGTCTCTTTCTTGAAAAGCTTAAAGACTTAAGAGAAAAGATCAACACAATGGAAAAGTACAGACTGGACAAGACTATTGAGAATGAGCAATTACAAATTCAGATTTACTATGAGCAGTATAAAGAGGCGAGAGTAAGCATGAGAAAGTTGCTTGATGAAAGAAAAAACATGGCAAATAGGCTTAATGAAAAAGATTATCAAGAAGAGAAGATCCCAGATTACTTCAACTATGCTTAATCATCAACAAGCAAAGCTTCAGACACATGAGTAGAAGAGATCACAAGTCTACAAGAAGTCAATCTACATCTGACAGAGAAAATCAAGATGCTGCAAATCGGTCAAGAGACTCAGATGGTTAAAATGATTGATGTCATGAATGATTCAAGAAAAGTTGAATCAGAGAGAACATTGGCTATTGATGATAGGAGGAAAATCACTGAGAAGCTACAAGAAAAAGAATCAGAGATTCAAAGACTTACTGATCATCACCATGAGATTACCAACCAAACTATTCTTATGAGTCAAGAGGAAAACAAATTAAATACTGAACTCATTGAAAGAATACAGATCATCGGTGAGATAAGGGAAGAGAATGAGAAACTAAAGCATGAAGTCAAAATTCAGAATCAGCACAATGAATTGATCAAGAAAGCTGAAGATAGCAATAAAAGAATGGATGATTTCCTTGACGGTCAAAGAAGAGTCAACAACTACACAAGAATAGGGTACGCCGACAATGGAGAATCATCTAATCAATTAGATCAAAGGAATGTTTATGCAACTCCAAGGACCAAGAAGCTGTCATGCAATCACCAGGTAAAACCAAGCCACACCTCAAACATTTGCAGAAACAAAATGAAAGGTATTCCTCAATCACAATCTACTTTCATTGGTAATTGTTATAAATGTCACAAGCAAGGACACAAGGCATATGAATGTAGATCCAAGATGAGAAAGCCAAAGAAGGAAACCTACATGGACAAGTACTGTCCTACTTGCAAAATGAATGGACATACATATCAGGAATGCTGGAAAAAGAATAAGAAAGCATGGACACCAAAAGAACCTGATAATGGCTACAAACCGACAAGAGTGGGTAACTCATATGTTTGGGACTATAACACATGGGTAAATTGCACAGCATGTGGAAGGTATGGTCATATATCTACCAATTGTATGAGAAAATGGACTAGAAAACCAAGAGGATGGTTCAATCTAGGTATGGCATGTTTAAATTGTCATAAGGTTGGACATGTGATAAAAGATTGCAAAGACCGACTGACAGAAACAAGCACTTATCCCAATGGAAACATCATTGATGACATCAAGAAGATGAGAAACAAGATGTGGGTAAAAGCCACAAACACTGAAGGTGCTGGAATAAGCAATGCAAATGATGACGCCCCATCCAATGGATCTGGTGGCATCACTATCTCCAACTAAAATTGCACAAGTAAGGAACTGCATTATGACAAGTTATATTATGCATCGGTTCCATTTACATATTGATCATATAGATAAAATTAGCATTATTGAAGATGCACTATATTGTTACTTGTAATATTATTGAAAAACAACCATCGGTTAATGGGTACAAATTAGCATCGGTGAGCACACATAGAAAAGTTAACACTACTTACCAAAATGTATCGGTCATTACACAAAAGACAAGTCGCTAAGTGTAAACCGACGAACATCGGTAATCCTTGAGCCGACGAAAGTTGTCGTTGCCAATTTATCGACAATCATCGATGAAGTCACCAAAGCTGCTAGCAATCCTAACACTTTGCGCCTACACCAAAGATGTTATTTATGTCTCAATTGAGGAACTCAGTCTTTGTATACCGAGGAGTTGTTGGGCATTAATGACAACTTAGGGCACAAAAGTTATAAAAGCGCGACGGAAGAACTCATTTTGCACCCGCGATTTTTGAGCAACCAAGCAGAGCAAAGCAAAGCGATTGGAGAGACAATTGAAGTGCGACCTCAACAAGAATCTAACTCAACTCAAAGGATTCATGAGTGATCAAAGAGATTTAGTAAGTGCCTGCATTCACTGACCGCACTGTTTAAATTACGAAAAGCCCTAACTTTCTGAAAATGATGGCATCTACTTATAGAGTTGAAAAGTTGAAAGAATATAACAAGAAAATGATCAATCTTATCAGCATAGGCACTTGTGTTGAACCTAAATACAAGCTGCACCTAGAAATCGCATCACAACCTAATGATTCTGAAGCATTCTCCAGAATCCCACCTAGGGTTTTGGTGGTAGAAGGTGTAAGGTCCTATATACATTGCAAGATCTCAGAATTAGGAGATCTGGACCTAGATAATGCCTATAGAGCACTTTGTGATGAAGCTAGAAACCTGAAAGAAGAACACAAGCATCTGGAAGTGAAAGGTCTCACAAATGCACTACACTTTCCCAGAGTTTTTAAAATAGAATGGATAAAGATAGTTCTTAGTATAATGCATAACCAGACATTATGGCTCAATAAGTCAAAATGAATAACAAAGGATGTTATTCATGCAGTTACTGGATATCCTACAACCAAAAAACCACAGGCTCACAAGCACCCATCCCTGAAGGAAGTGGAAAGCTAACTGGTGCAAAATCAGACAAGAGAGGTCTCAAGGTTAACACTATCACCGACAAAGAACTCAAATTTGGTGCATGTGTGGTAGGATACAAGATCTTCCAAGATAGAAAAATGAACAACATAGCAAGCACTGCTACGAGAACAGCTTACAAGATCATAAAAAAAGGAAAGAAGATGGATCTTGCAGAGATTTTGTTGAATCAACTCGAGGAGAACATGAACACCATAAGATCTTTAAGAACAAACACTTGTAAGTTTGGTTCCCTCATTATGTTCATATTCTTTTACTTTGAAGAATATTTTCCTTACATAGGCAAAGTAGTATGGGATACAAGCAAACCGGTCACCATACAGATATGTGAGCATATAGAGTCATTAGGAACAAATTTTGATGACCTAATGAATGAGTATTTCAAAGGATTTAAAGAAAAGATGCAAGCAAGAACTAGGATACCTAAAAGTGTGATAGAATAATACAAAGAGGATATATGTTTTATGGTAGATACTGATTTTACCCATATCAAACCAGTAGTACCTAGGAAATCCTGGCTATCACATTTAGAATATGAGATCAAAATAGGACAAGCCACTAAGTGCATCAAGGCACTATTGAATTAACCAATTGACAACAAGCAAGCAAGATTTGGCACTTATGAAGAGGCCAAACCAAAGATCAAGACATATCTTACAGTCAAGAAAATTATAAACAAGAAGAACAAAATGGTTAAAAAGTTAACCAAGCAATTTGCAGTTACTGAAGAAGGTGAAGAGGAAACAAAAGGAAATGAGGAAAAAACCAAAGGCCAGTCACCTATCGGTGAAGAAACATAAATAATGATTCAGAGGGTACACAATCAGATTCACCACCTCCACCTCCACCTAAGAAAGAAAGAATACCAGCCGCTTCAAGAACAAGAAGCAAAACTGCAAAGGAACCAATTCCTTCATCACTTAAGAAAGGTAAAGTGAGAACCTACAAGAGAAAACCAGTCTTACCTAAGGAAATACAGACCAAAAGGAGGAAATGGGTTAGGAAAAAAGAGGATCTAGAAGACTCAGCTATGGATGAAGCTGACATAGATGTGCAAAAGGGGAAAGAACCCTTGATTCCAAAGATAATTGATGAAATTTGTAAGAATATCTCAGAATCACCATCTATTTCTGATCCTAACATTAGGAAATGGTTAAATTTTGATCCAGAGGATCAAAACAAGATAGAAGATGCTATTATAGTTAAAATGTGCAAACATCATTATGTTCAACTACAATTCTCAGAATATGACATTCCTAAGGAATTATCAATGAGATTGTCTGCTAGATGGACATTTGCTTTGCATCAAGAAAAATAAATAAGAGAAAGAGTACTTGTTACTCTTATGCCTTCAGATTCAAAGAAGGAGGAAATAAGTGAGATGATGAAGAAATATGAAAAGTAGTTCTCACCAAAAATGAGAGCATATGAATTTCTCGAAGGGAAGCTAATTGATCTTGATCAAGACAACATTAAAAAGTGGTGCAAGATACTTAACCAGCCCATTAAGGAAGCTATCTTGGAGAAGGAAAAAATCATCATCAAGGATATACAAGATGACTCATCTGTGGAATTGGATAAAGAAGAGAGTGATCCAGCAGGCCCCAAACATACTGAAGTTATAGATGAAGTATGGCCCGACACTACTCTTGACAAAACACAGAATGAGGAAAGCCAAATTCCACCAAGTCAAATTCATAATGACTTGAGTAATGAAGAAGAGGTTACCAAGGTAGATTTGACAATAAAAGGTAACATAACTAACGATATCAATGATGAATCATGGTTGGATAACATTATCAGTGATACTATAGGAAAATACCCTGCAGAAGAAGTGCAAAAAGATGAAGATATAAATGCTGCACAGGGCAATACCGACAGACATGATACAACTATTGACACTGCAGAGGTCAATACGCTGACCAACATGAAAATTTTAATACAAGCTATTGACATTGAATCAAGTCAGGAGAAATCATCTAAGAAAGATGATGATATACCCAAGGACACAGGTAAAGAACAAAATAAAATGCATCAGATACTCCAAAAGATACAGATACAGAGATGAAGGATGCAATCGACACTCAGCAAGAGGTGTCTACTGAAAAAGACAAAGAAGCAGATAATAGAACAGATGAAACATTGAGAAAGGATGAAGAGAAAGAAAAGAGTGAAGAAGTCAAGCAGGATGAAAGCATGAAAGAAAAGGAAGATAAATCTATTGATACACCCAAGGCCAATGAAGAGACGTCTTCACACAACCAATCGGTGGACTCAGAACAGAAACAACAAGATGCCTCATCTTCTTGAT